>CM061141.1:55241769-55531769 GCA_030789695.1 Scilla litardierei
CTCCATCCGAGATAGGCTACGGCCCAAGACCACTTCTACCACCTCTTCTTTAGTCATGCCAGAGTTGGAGGCCGATAAGAACTTTGAGCTAAAGCCAGGACTTGTAGTGTTGATGCAACAAGACCCATTTCATGGGAACTCACAAGAAAACCCGCACTACCATCTGCAATTGTTCTTAGCTAAATGCGCCACTTTTCAGATGCCTGGCGTGCCGGTTGACGCTATTCGACTGCGCCTCTTTTCGTTTACTCTTTGAGATAAGGCATTGTATTGGTTGAGGACGCAAGCCGAGGGGATCTTCACTACTTGGGATGAGCTGGCAAGTGCATTTGTCAACAAGTTTTACCCGTCATCCAAGACTATCAAGATACGAAGCGCACTCATGTCCTTCAAGCAAGGCCCTCAAGAAACTCTATATGAGGCATGCGAGCATTTCAAGGATCTCCAACACCAATGCCCCCATCATAGCATTGAGCCATGGGAGCTTGTGCATAGCTTTTATAACGGATTGCAACCAAGCACGAAGTAAATAATAGATGCAACCACCAATGGAGCTATCTTGTCAAAGATACCGGATGACGCTACGGCTTTACTTGAGGAGATGGCCCCGAATAATCAATAGTGAGCCGACGAAAGGGGACATTCTTCGTCATCTTTGAAGCCGACGAGTATTTATGAAGCAAAGGCCGTGGCGGAGCTCTCTACAAAATTTGACTCTCTTCACAAAGTCATTGAAAGGTTGGAAAAGTTGGTTAGTGAACCGCATGGAGCCCCCACCGTTTCTACACTGGGGAGAAGCATGCGCGACTGGCAAGATCAAGCCCAAGTTATGTTTGTCGGAGGGGAGCAAGGAGACAGAGCCATGTAGCAAGCTCAATATGTTGCGGGTAGTACCGGTTATTGGGTGAACCCGGCTACAAGGGGTCACCCCGGATTTTCATACGCCAACAATGTGGAGCCTTGAATCCACCACCGCAACAACCACAAGCCCGGCCTCCAAAACAACCGCAATATCAACAAAGAGCACCCCAACAATAAAACTACCCACCGAGGCAACAAGCGAGGCCCTATAGACCCCGGGGTATAATCAAGGATGGAGGGCACCCAATCCACCGCAAGCGCCGCTAAGGTCAGAACATGAAGGGTTGAAGAGTTCATGGCGGAACAAAAGAAGATCAATGCAAGATTGACAGCCCAATAAGACTCCCTCAACACAGTCGTGGCACAATTATCGGAGCAACTAGCATTGCTCAATAAGAACAATCAACAATTGCCCGCTCAACCGGAACAAAACCCACGGAGCAATACCGGCCACATCAATGCGGTTGTGACGGTAACTACAAGAGCTGGAAAGGACACTACCCCTGCTATGATTCAAACTAAGGAGCCGGGGAAGAAATTTCGGATGATAAGGAACCGGTTAATGAAGAGGAGGGCCAAAAGGCGCCAAACGACGGTGAAAAATCTGAAGTAGATAAGCCACAAGAGGAGCGCACTTACATGCCACCGGTACCATTCCCACAACGGTTGGAAAAGCAAGGATTGAGAAAAGGCTCATCAAATTTTTGGAGTATTTGCGAGGTGCGAGCTTGAATATTCTATTCTTGGATGCCATCATCGAAATCCCGTCCTATGCTAAGTTCCTAAAGGATTTGATCGCGGGGAAAGGAGCGAAAAGAAAGGATCATGCTCACAGAGCAAAGTACGTGGTTTACTAGGAAGGAAAAAGCGCCGACCAAGTTCAAAGATCCCGGTAGTTTCCAAATCCCTTGCACGCTTGGAGGAGTCCCACTTCAGAAAGCTTTGGTAGATTTGGTAGCAAGCGTGAGCCTCATGCCCATCACGATGTTTAGGAAATTGAATACGGGGACTGATGTGTCCATATTTTCTACCTTTTTCATATCATCATGACATCGCATTCCATGCCATTTTTGCATCCAAATCCCATATTTACCTACGATATCGTATTTCTGACGTTATATTCGAGTTTCGTAGTATTTTATGAGTTTTCAGGGATTTTGGAGCGATTTGGGACCCGACCTGGGTATGGACACATCTGACACGGCCGTGAGCTCGTTGGCGAAGCTCTACTGGAGTTCGTCGTGTTTTGGAGTCATAGGAGGAGTGGAGGAGAGTGCAAGAGGAAAGGAGGAGAGCAGATGCTACAGGAGAAAGTTTTCCAGGTGAATCGATCAAGCAGAGTAGCTGCTCGGTAGAGCAGATGCAAAGAACAATGGCACAGATACACAGCCTGCTCGGACCGAGCACTCATAGTGCTCGGTCGAGCAGCCTCTCATTCAGAAGCCCGACTACGCCTTGCACGACCCGAGCGACTTCTTCAGCCATCGAGTAAGCTCTCTGCTCAGACCGAGCAGAGCTTACTCGGCCCGTGTAGACAGAGTAAAGATTTTGGAGGAGCGTGATTTTCTGTCGTGCCCGGTCGAGCAGTACAGCTGCTCGGCCTGAGCAACTGACCGAGCAGCGAACTGCTCGACCGAGTCGCCCACTTGGCCGACGATGCTGAGGCCATTTTTGGAAGGATCTTTGAGAGCGGCTGTTGCGTGATTTTGGGGGAGTAAATTCTGGAAGCTGCGGAGCGTCTGGGAGCGAATTCATTATGAGTTTTTGGAGTAGTTTTTTGGAGCGAAGATTAGGAGAATAATTTTAGATCTAGATTAAAAACTCTTGAATATTGTTAGATCGAAATTGATTGTAAGCTTATTTTTGTTCTTCACGCGCTCTTGGAATCTCGGCTTTTCTTTAGATCTATTAATCATCATTTTTCTTTATCTCTCGCTGTAAGTTCTCAGTCTTCATTTGTCAATTTGTTATGATGATTTCATCTCTAAAAATGGTGTTTCTATTCGTTAATATTGCTATGAGAGAGTAGTCCTTTCTAGGGTTGATGGGTTAGCCCTAAGATCCTAGGGGGAAGACGTAGATCTGGATCCCTATATTGAATTAGGAATTTTGGGGAGTATTTCGGTCGATCCTACCGAATCCCTAGATAACCCGTACCGAGATCATGCCCACGGTCTGTGGAATTGATGTGCTTAAGGGGTATCCTTGGTATTCAAATAGGGAAATTGGTGGATCCAACCAAGGCTCATGACCATGCCTGGCTCGTGCCATGAGGGGATCCCTCGACGAGCTATATCGCTACGTTGACGGCTATCGCTATTGCGTCAACGAGAGCCACCGAAATACCTCGCAATTCTAACCCACAAGAGTGGTACGAATTGGGAGATTAATCCCCTAACCCTAATGTAATGTAAGGATTCAATCCCAACATCGATCCCCGACGATCTTAGCGTTGACCCTAACGCCCTAGTCCTTTTTATTATTAGAACAACATCAACACAACAACCAATTATCTCAACCCGATAGCTATCTCAATTCGAGATATAGAAGTAAACTGAGAACCCAAATACACTATCACCGTCCCTGTGGGATTCGATATCTTTTATACTACAACTTGACACCGTCCGCTTGCGTATAGAGCACGGAATTGACACCTATGGGCCATACCACGCCTGGCAATCGTGACACCGCCGGGTGGAATCTAGGTGTAGATTTCGAGTGCGTCAAGTTTTTGGCACCCTTGCTAGGGACGGAAATAGTGTTATCTCAGTTTATTTTTATTTTGAGAAGCTTGCTAGCAAATCTTTCCATTTCTCACCTTTCCACCCTTTTTATTCTCTTTCTATTTCTTTTCTGCCTTTCTACTAACATCTCCCTCCATCTAGTGATTATTCCTGACTAATCAAACATAATGGAGATGGTGATGCAAGTACAGTGGACCTGTGAGTCTGACAGTGACTCAGATGAGTTTAGCTTCTCTCCTTATCATTTACATGGTCTTCAAGATTCGCCGCATGGACGAGTCCATGATTGAATGCGCAGCTAGAGAACTGATTGATGCAGTTCGGTTCATCGGCTCAGGAATCTATGTTACAGGTAATGCAAATCAGCAATTGGGCATGGATCATATAATGAACAATGTTTCTAATGCAGGTACCATTGATGGCGACATTCGCATAAGCTTCGAAGAGGACGTGATGCTCCTCCAGACCATCGAGGCCTTACATGTTGATGCAGGTTGGAGAGAGACTCATCAATTGGAGCCATTGAACGATTCTCAGTTATTGGATATAATAGAGAGCGTGGTAGCTGATGTATGGGCCCATGGCCCAGTGGAATTCCCTAAAGACGACCCGGTTACACAAGAGCTCTCGGTTTTTATTGCGAATACTTTCAACAATGCGGATGCTTTGAGGTGTCCCCGTCGCTGATGGGATCTATGTGTAATACGAGGGAGACACACTGTGCTTCAACAACGATAGCCTCCCACAGATTTCAGCATATGAAGAACATACATGTGAGGAGTACACAGATCCCTCACCATTACAAAACGACATTGACCAGGGAAGTCCTTCAGATTCTATGTTTGATAATGAATGCATACCTAAACACCTTGCCTCCGTTGACAGGTGCGCTATGAAAACGGAATCTGCAAACGTCTGCCATGACGTACCGTCATCTCCCTGCTCTTCCTATGATTCTGCCAACGAAGAGTTTCCACCTTCTGAACCAGAAATTAAGGACGCATATTTCTCACAGGTGAGAGATGACGGGGGTACAATGCCCCCTCAGGTAGAACTAAAATCTCTTCCTGCCAATTTGAAATATGCTTTCTTAGGGGAAAATTCCACATACCCCGTTATTGTCAATGCGTCTCTCACCGAGCCCCAGCTAGAAAGTCTCCTAAAAATCCTTAGATCCCATAGAAAAGTAATAGGGTATAACATCACTGTCTTGAAGGGTATCAGCATGTAAAGACCCACTCTCGGGGGCCCGTTACTTATTTGATATATACATAGGTCCTGCAGTTAACCAGTGAAACCAAAATCGCCACGATGCAGAGATGTATAAAAATACCCAAATAGTGTCCAATTATTACAATCCGTACTATACATATGTTCCAGCAATGATACATGAAAGAAAGAAAGTACATAGCGAAAATAAAACTGAAAGCTGCGGTCTCATGGTCGAACTCTGGCGCTATCAACTCAAGAGCATCTACCTCCATAAGTACGTCGTCTGCGGTGCCACAGAGATGGAACCGTAGGTAAGTCACAACAATTCTAAATAAAGAAAAGGAATACTGTACAAGTATGACAAGGTAACTACGTACAAGTAGACCAAAGTGAAAAGTAAAGTACTGAGCAACAACTGTACACATCTGAGTAGTAAAAATAGAACTGAAAGGAGAGAACAACTGTTTGTGGGAGTGCAAGTGTAAAGCAGGCTAAGCAAGTGAAAACGTGCTACTGCTGTAGCTAAAAGTACGACAAGTAAAGTACGGTAACTGTACAAGTGTAGAAAGAAAATGCATGTACTGTAAAGAAAGTAACTGTGCAAGCTACACTAGAACTACGTGACTCAAGTAGGAGAGTACAATATGTGACCGTTCAGTCCATCTCTTGCATGGGTGCTACCCAGATGAATGTCGAAACCCAGGCAGCAATACATGTATTTTTCCGAAACTCAGGCAGCAGTACGGTATGCCAAAACTCAGTCAGCAGTACAGGAAGATCAAACTCTAGTCACTCTCGTACTCTCTCTAACTATGAGTTACCCTAATACCCCAATGATGTGTCAAGTGCAAGTTCTTTACATGATGTTCCATAGGATGTTCCATATGATATTTCACATGTTGCTAGTCAAACCAAGTCAACTGGTTGACTTTCTCATTGAAAACCAGAAAGTCGGATAAAGACAAGTCCAACACGAAAAGTGTTACTTCCGTGCTTTGAGTACGTGGTAGTGTGGTTTAGCACACAATTTACCCAAGTTGATAGTTGTGTGCTACAACCACCAAAGTTGAAAGTTGGCAAAGTAATCTTTAGTCGATTACTTTCCTAATATGTTAGATCTCTTGTTCGGTACAAGTCAATAGCCGTTCGGAGGCTATAAGTGGTGAAGTGTTACGAGTTCGTACAAGCACAGACGACTAGTTTTCTAAGTTTAGAATATGTTGTGACTTACAATATCTGAGATGATGGTAGTGAACCGAGACTGGAATCTAGTGCTGGTGCACGAGATTTGATATCTGCAATCACAAAAATAGTTGGTTAAAGAACGCTACATTTCTAGTTAAAGAATTTGATCGTTCTGATTTTTAAAACTGATGAAACGGTGCTGAAAAAGGTTCTAAATTTTTATATAGGCTATATATGTTAAAAAATTTATTGCAAGAGGGAATATTTTTCTGAAGCTTATAGTAATTTTTAGAATTTTTAAAAGCTCAAAAAACAATTTAAAAACTATTTTTCAATTAGTAATGTATTTATTCAATAATTTCTTCTGTGTGCAATCTGTATCGGAAAGTTGCAAATGAGCTGCCAAAATGACCGTCTCGAAGAATACTATAACATATATTTTTATCACGTATTAGTTTATGTGAAAATAACAAGTTATATATTTTTAAATGAAAATAACGTATTTAAAATTTAGGCTTAAAAATTAATTCTGGAAAAACTAAGCATATGATTAAGATAAAACTAGCTCCATTGGATACAGAATATTATTTCTGATTTTCTAGAGCTAGTCTCACATTTTTCTGAGGCCTATATTTCAAGTTAGGAATTTTAAACCAATAATACCCAATTATTAATTAATTAAAACGAAAATACGAAATTATTTTCGTATTTATTAGTTCGCCATCAACATCACCTTCGTTTTCCCGAATGCACATGCAGCGAAGAGCGGGGGGCTCTTCGCATTCGTGTCGTCACCGACGGCGACTGAGGGGGGCAGCGGAGGCCGGCGAGAGGGGGAGGCGCCGACGAGCGCTGGGAGGTGATGGGAAGGCGGCTGCGGTGACATGTGAAGGTGGTGCGAGGCATCGGAGCTCTGGGCGTGTGCTTCGGGCTGTCGCCTGTCATTGGCGGCGTACGGCGGAGGCAGAAGCGGGGTCGAACGGCGGCGTCGTGGGTGTGTCGGAGCACGGTGACGACGACTCTCTGTAGGGTCGAGCTGTGTGTGTTCGGCGTCGATATTTCCGCGGGCTGTCGGGGCGCTGCGGTAGGTGGCGAGTGGGGCAGTCGACGGCGGGCGGCTGTTGATGGCTCCGGCGAGGGCTCTCGGTGGCGGAGGAGGCCATACGGCGAGGAGAGGGTCGTGGGGCATGGGTTCGGGGCTCTCGAACGGAGGGAGAGGGAGGGAGAACAAGAGAGGGATGCGAGGGAGAGAGCTGTGTGCGATAGTGATAGGGGAGTTCGAAAGGGGGTTGAGTTTGTGAGCTGAGTGAGAGAGTTTAAGCCTGGGTTGGGTTATTTATAGGGTTTTATAATCATAAATAAATAAATAAAAAGGGTAGTGGGGGGGGGGGGAATCCACGGTTAGTTGAGAGAGATGTAGGGGGTAGCTAAGGTTTAGATTAGGTGGGGGTAATTAGGAAGATAATTAAGGGAGGTTAGAAAATCATTAGTGAAAGTCATTTTGTAACGAAATTACGATTTTGCCCTTACTAGTAAGCGGGTCCAAAAAATTACGAAAACATACCCACGGGTTCGTATCGTCGCGAGAATTGCGAATACAAAGTCCATTTCAGGGTTTGGACTACGGGTATACTAGTTTCAGGCCAAAACGTTTAGAAAGCGGGTTTGCGGGTTCTAGGTTGAAATGATATCAGAAAATTACGAAACTAATGTGAGGAGCCCTAAATGATCATTGGATGCTACTGTGGAAGTTTGAAAATATTTTGAAGACGTTTGAATAGAAAATAAATTCATTGAGTCAAAATGGTAATAACTGAAAATGAATTTTTTATTAGATCTTTTAGAGGTATTTGATGAAACCCGATCGTACTAAAATACTCCATAACTAGTCTTGTACTTCAAAATATTTTTATAAGAAAGTTTTGAAATCGTAAAACTCCTGACAAACCATTACAAAATAGTTTTAAAAAATTTGAAAATAGTTTAAATACGTAATAATTGTGTTGATGAAAACAGGCCGTTACACAGCGAAACCATATGTACCCATAGGATTCATCTAGAGGATAAGAACGCCACTTCTATTGAGCCTCAAAGGCGATTGAATCCCAACATGAAGGAGGTAGTGAAAAAAGAGGTATTGAAGCTTTTAGAGGCCGATATTATCTATCCCATTTCCGATAGTAAATGGGTTAGCCCTATGTGTTGGTAGCAACGATCTATGAACTTCGTGTTTGATGATAACAAACGTGTGTGAACGTTTTAACGTGTGTGTTAAGTGTTTCAGGAACGTCGAACGTAAACATTTGTGTTAAGTGTTTCAGGAACAGCGAACGTGCGACAAATTCACAGAAGGACTTGGTCAATGTGAACCTAGCTTGAGTCGATGCATATCTATTGGAGTAAAATCCTTATCCTATTCCGTATCAAGTCCAAACTCCTTTCCCATTACAAATCACCCTATCACTAGGATTCCCTATAGCTTGATTAATCCTAGCCATTGATCTCTTCTCCTTGTTGCAAATCTCCTAGGGTACCCTATATAAGCCTCTCATATCTAAAAACCCTAGAGGCCATATATCAAATATCCAAGGGGGGAAAGTCACGCACAAGGTTGTTGCTTCTTACCTAAGTTCAAGTCGAACGATTTTTATTTAGGGTCAGCCGCAATTCTTAGAGAGAGAGAGAGAGAGAGAGAGAGAGAGAGAGAGAGAGAGAGAGAGAGAGAGAGAGAGAGAGAGAGAGAGAGAGAGAGAGAGAGAGAGAGAGAGAGAGAGAGAGAGAGAGAGAGAGAGAGAGAGAGAGAGAACATCATTCCTTGAACCCTTGAAAATATTTCAAAGCCTTGGTGCATTATTTTTCTCCTCTGGGCAAAAGTCTCAGTTAGCCTCACTCTTCAAGGGGATTATCAAAAAGATCATTTTTCTTCTGGAGTTCCAAGAGGATTCGCGTTTGTTGTGTTATAAGAACACTTCACAAAAAAAATTCTTCAAGCAGCATTCGTTGTTTTTCCTTTCAATCGAAATTCACAAGCATCCAAGATTTTTGAAGAGGGGGGTCTTCGTTAATTTTTTTTCAGCCGCATAATTTGTTTGAGGGGAGAATCAATCAAGCCGAAACGTTTAAGAGGGCTTCACAATTTGTTAAGAAGGGCAAGCCGAAATTTTTTGTAGAGCCTCTCTCTCAGCCGCACAGAATTTCTTAAACCCTTGGAGAGCCGCAACCTGATGTAGCCAAAGTGGGATTAAATAAAAAAAGGTCACGCATGGAAAAAGAACTTTGTGTGTGCAGAATTATTTTTGTGCAAGACCTACTTCCGTTGTGCCTTCCTGTTTCTATTGAGCCGGCCCTTTATATTTTGCCCTAGCGGTAGAATTCTAGAAGGGGGGGGGCCGTGACATATTTCCCGAGCCGAAAAATATTTCCTCCTCTCTCTTGGGCAATCAATCCCCAGGAGCACAGTTGTATGTCGAAGAGCCGCAGTCTTCAATCCTAAAAAGAGCCGCACTTTGAGAGGGGATTCATCATCTGCCGAATTTATACAGGGAAGAAACGAAAATTCCTTTGTCCTTTTTTTGTTGCAACACTTGTTTTAATATCTCTTACACATACTTTTGATTGTTGCAGACACTCATAAAATTGGAGAAGCATTTTCAGCCGTCTTCATTGACCAAGTGCCGCACCTCTCCGTTTTGCTTTTTGTTGGGAACCGCAAGATTCAAATTTGGGTGAAGGCTGCAAGCTTCAATCTTTGGTGGAAGGCGCAAGTTTCATCGAGAGGGAAGCCGAACTATTGAGGGGACATCAGGGACTACTACTTGTCAGATTGATCTGACCACACGCTGAACGACAGAGACGACACACCATTACTGAGCATTTCTAAAACTCTATTTATTTATCTTTGTATTGGTGTATCGATCTCTGTAGGAGAAACTTTACCTTTTGTGTTACTTTTTGGGGACCTGACGACTTTGGGAGTCGTCACGGAGGGAGAGCATCTGACTAGATTGAGAGTGTAGAGCACGTGGTGTGCGTACTAGCTAGGTGAGAGTAGATTTGAGATCTTGACTCATTGTAGCTGTATAGGATTACACATCTATCTAGTATTTGCTTTCGGGGGCTGGAGTAGGTCGTGGGGACGACCGAACCAGGGTATATCTGTGCGTACTCCGTGATTGCTATTTTATTGCCATGTCTGTACTTATAACTGCGTGGGATTTCTCGTGGGTTGCTGGTCGGTCCTGAGTATACACCCAAAGAACGGTTGTAGTTTTACCGCAAGCGCACGGTGTAGCGGCGAGCGGGATATCGAACACAGGGAGGACGAATGACCGTGCTTGCTCCTAATCAACCTGGCTACTTAAGGGAGAAATTTGCCTTTGGCGATCCTGTCACAATCGTCAGACAAAACGTGCAGAAATATCAAATCAAATAAAGAACGTCTAGAGAATGGGGAATCCCCGCTACTCACCGTATTTCATAAATGTGGTTCGTCGGTATCAAAATTGCTTGAATAAGAAATTGGATGAACTAGTTGCAACTGAATGTAGAACCAAGCTCACGCTCTCGCGCTGTTGCCAGTCTACAGCTATCCTAGGTTTGGGTCCAATCTCTTGCAAACCCTAGCCTAGGGAAGCTAGCATTAGGATCAACATCATCGTCCAATCGCGCACCGAGTCCAATCTCTTGCAAACTCGGTCCACGATCTAGATTGTGATAGTTCCTACCCGTCCAATCTCTTGCAAACGAGTATCGGCATGGAATTGCAACCGGGAATCCTAGTATCGGTCCAATCTCTTGCAAACCGATACTTCGAAAATCCGATTCCAACCCAATTCGGATTTCTAGGGCTTCCTATCAAATTGGGATCCAATCTCTTGCAAATCCCAATTGATATGAATACCTAGCCATCCGTAGTAAATTAATCACAATCTAATCCCTAGTTATTAATTCTAGCTCAATTTCTACCAATTCATCACAAATATGAAATTGGGCTTGTAGGGTTCATCCCCACGCCCCAAGACGTGGAGACTACTCACAATTCATAGCAAGATCACAAAAATAATCAATGAAATAAGCAATAGAATTCATCACAATATTGAGATAAGCAATAAAAATAGAATTTTTAAGGAAAAGAGATGCAAACCAATGGAGTTCTTCAATTGTTCCAACAAAAATCACAAATTTGTCTATTCTCCAATCAAAAAGAACAAAGCTAAAAACTAATCTAAAAAGCTGCAAAAAATCTAAGAGAGAGGCTCTCTAAACTAGGGTAAAAACAGGGCTTAAATAGCCCTCAAAATCGTCCAAAAATCGTGACCAAAATACCCCTGCACAGCCTGTTTTGCGCAATTTTCGCTACAGGCAGCGCATCGCACTCGGCCGAGTGACAAAAGTCGCTCGGCCGAGTGAAAAACCCTGTCATTTTCCAGTAAGTCGGGGGCTTCAGGGGTCTTCAGTTCGGGGGCGGCTCGGCCGAGTGAGTTGTCGTCACTCGGCCGATGGCTTCAAGGCACTCGGGCGGACGTAATAATCCACTCGGCCGAGTGGGTCTTCTGAAGTTCAGGAGGCCAAAAAACAGTAACTTCGATGTTTTGGAAGGGCCTCGTCTGGGCGCCACTCGGGCGGACGCGATATCGTCACTCGGCCGATGTGGTCTTCGGTGCTTCGGCCGAGTGCACATAGAAATCGTATCTGTTCAGGTCGGCCGAGCAGTGTCTCGCTGGTCGGCCCGAGTGGCTCCTCCACTCGGCCGAGTGGGACACAAAAAATGCCCAATCTGATTGTTTTGGCCTCCTCGTCGCTCCTGTGACGTCCATTCTTCTTCCGCTCCTCTCCAACAGCAAAATACCCCTCGGGGAGGTCGTCGGTGACCGTCTAAAGTGAGCGCATCTCAAGATCACTCCAAATCGCGCGAAATCACCTGAAATGCGACAAAAACAACAAATCGTGAAAAGCATCGCAATATCGTCGATATATCGTGAAAAACATGATTTGGGCGATCTAAATGGCATGCAAACATGCGGGAAAAAGGTGTAAAATAAGGAGTGATCAGTTGCACGAGAATTTTTATTAGCCTATTCACCCCCCTCTAGGCTACGATCCAGATCCAACAAGTGGTATCAGAGCCAGTTTAGAGGATCTAGTCTAGATTTTTTTAATGACCATGAATATATCTAATTGTGCATTTGCTGAAGGTCAGTCTATAGCCCGTCCCCCTAAGTTTAACGATGTAGACTTTGCATATTGGAAGGCTAGGATGATAATCTATTTAGTGTCTGTAGATTATGATGTGTGGGATATTGTTGAAAATGGTTACAGTTTACCCACTATTAAAATTGAAGACACTGTTATGATTAAGCCTAAAGACAAGTGGGATTTAGCTGATAAGAAACTTTATACTCTTAGTGGTAAAGCTATGAATGCGATTATATGCTCTCTTGATAAATCTGAGTTTAATTGTATCTCACATTGTCTAACTACGCAGGAAATCTGACATATTCTGGAGCTGACAAACGAGGGAACATCACAAGTAAATGAATCCAGACTTGCGTTGCTTTGCACAGAATATGAGAGCTTTCGCAGGCTACCAACAGAATCTATGAAAGAGATGTTTGCGAGATTCACAAACATCGTCTACAAATCCAGTTCCCTCGGTAAGCCATACTCTAGCCATGAATAGGTACGAAAGATCTTAAGGGCGCTACCAAGCTCGTTCAGGCCTAAAGTAACTGCTATTCAAGAAGCTAAGGACTTATCAACAATGAAAGTGGAGGACTTCATAGGCAACCTAATGTCACACGAGCTTGAGTTGCAGAGTATAGAAGCCAAAGAGAAACATGAAGAGATGACCAAAGCTCCCAAACCATTAGCTCTTCAAGCTAACGACAACGATCTTGATGAGGAGCAAGCTTTAATGGTCAGAAACTTCAGGAGATACATTTAGACTGATCAAGGAAGAGCTGAGATGGGAAAAAGGTTCATTCGTTCTAATAATTCTAATTTTGGTAGAAATTCCTCTGATCAGAAAGCTATTAATAGAAGCGAATGTTTTAAATGCAGGAAGAAAGGGCACCACATAAAAGATTGCCCACAACAACACACAGCTCAAGTTGCAAAACGAAAGTGCTGACGTCGGACATGGATAGCGAAGCTGAGGATGAGGAGGAGGAACATGAAGCCCACTCCTGCATGGCATTGATGGCCAAACACAATGAGATAGAATCTCACACTAAAGCTGAACTTTTAGAAATCTGTAAAGGAATGCAACATATAATTGATGAACTAGAAGCTGATGTGGAATGTTATAGAAATGATAACTTTGATATGCAACAAACTGAGTATAACATGTCTATAGAAATGAAAAACATTAAAGAAGAGCTTATTGCATGCAAATCTACCATTGCCATGTTAGAAAAAGAGAAAGCTAGCTTGCCTGAAAAAACGGATTGTCTTTCATGTCCCTCTTTATTAAAGGATATTAGCATGTATAAACTAGATAAGACAAAGCTTGAAGTTGAAAATGAATTGCTTTCTGAAAAGATTAACATGCTAAATCTTGAACTTAAAGAAAAAATGAGGGATTTTGAAAAGAAAGAAGAGGAAAACAAGCAAGCTTTCATTAGCAAATGCACTTTGCTTGTGAATGAAAACGATATCTTGAAATCCAAAGTCATCACCCTAGAATTGTCAATACAGAGATTTTCCATTGAAAAACAAAATTTGGACATTATTCTTGGAAATCAAATTTATGGCAATAATAGGCGAGGACTAGGATATGGTCTTAAAAATGTTGAAAAATCAAAATATAGAAAAGTTCACATTGAAACAACAAAGGTTGGAAATTTTCATGCTAAGTGCTTTACATGTGGATGCGTTGGTCATACTCATATCATTGCAAATATAGGAACAAAAACATTAAGTTCAAACAAATATGGGTTCCTAAATCTTTGATGACTAACGTGAGTGGACCTTGTTGGATTCCAAGGTCACACACGACACCTCTTTTGTAGGTGGATGAAAATTTGACGAGGAGCGATAAATTGAATGTCTCATTACTTTTTAGCTCCTTAGTCAAACAGCGACGCGGAGGTATATCTCATTCTTTGAACTTAATGAATATCTTTATAGTTTTTTTTTGTGGGCGTGACTTTTCTTTGTTTGTGTGCTAGTAGTTGCATTGCTATGTGTGCATGATTTTTTTTGTTTGTGTGATTGCATCTTATATTTGCTTTAGTACTTCATGCATTAAAAAAAACTGAAAAACAAAAAAAATGGTGCTTAAATGTGTATCTTTTCTCTTTGATTCATTATTGAAGTATGCACGAATGATTTTCATATCCACGTAGAAATTGGTGTATTATTACTTTTGCTACATGCGCATGTTCATCTTTCTGAATATTCATGGCATGTTCAATGACTGAAAATAACTTGATTTCTACACCACCTACTTCACTTCCACATGTATTATTATTGTTGCACATTTAGAGATATCGTTTATGAAGTATGGAATGTGAATGTAGGAGGAAAACTGAACTGAATATATAAGGGATATGATATACCTTGCCATGGATAAAAAATTGAGCAATAGAAAGTGATGTTATAAGTATTTAAAAAAAATGAAAAAGAAGAATAAGTGCTCTCTATGAAAAATGGATACAATCCTTGGCAACGGTATTACCCACGAGTATCCAACATAAGCTTTATGGGTAAACTTTAGCGTTGGTGTATTTACTCGTCAAGCAATGCCACCCCCACATCTAAGAGTCATTATAGGCTATGTTTTAGGGTGTGGTACCTTGAACTTATTTTTAATGAGGGGGAAAAATCAATCCTAGGTGATAGAATGTTATATGGAAAATGTGGATTGGTTTTGGTTGACTTTCATAAATGATTCTCTCTCATGTGCTTCAATTTTAATCATCACACTTTACACGTTGGTGTTGAAGTCATAGTTTTTTAATTTCATTGGATTTTGACTTGATTATTCTATGAGTGTATGCATGCCATTATTGGTAATGGTTAATAATACTCTCTTTTTGCATGATATAGGATTTTGACTTCGTGGTATGACTTTTGATGATAACAAAGGGGAGAAAAATTTGGGAAAGATTTGATATGAATATTTCGTGAAAAATATGATTGTGAGCATTAATGAATATTGGGAAAGCACAAAATAAGGGGGAGCATGCTTATTGTTAAACTTTACACATCATTGTTCGCACATCATTTCATCTCATTGCATGTCACCCACTATCATCACACTTTCACACACACTATTTGGAAACTTAATGCTCAAATCTTATACTTAGTTTGTTATCATCAAAAGGGGGAGATTGTTGGTAGCAACGATCTATGAACTTCATGTTTGATGATAACAAATGTGTGTGAATGTTTTAACATGTGTGTTAAGTGTTTCAGGAACGACGAACGTAAACGTGTGTGTTAAGTGTTTCAGGAACGGTGAACGTGCGACAAATTCACAGAAGGACTTGGTCAATGTGAACCTAGCTTGAGTCGATGCATATCTATTGGAGTAAAATCCTTATCCTATTCCGTATCAAGTCCAAACTCCTTCCCCCATTGCAAATCACCCTATCACTAGGATTCCATATAGCTTGATTAATCCTAGCCATTGATCTCTTCTCCTTGTTGCAAATCTCCTAGGGTACCCTATATAAGCCTCTCATATCTAAAACCCTAGAGGCCATATATCAAATATCCAAGGGGGGGAAAGTCACGCACAAGGTTGTTGCTTCTTACCTAAGTTCAAGTCGAACGATTTTTATTTAGGGTCAGCCGCAATTCTGGAGAGGGGGAGAGAGAGGAGAGAGAGAGAGAGAGAGAGAGAGAGAGAGAGAGAGAGAGAGAGAGAGAGAGAGAGAGAGAGAGAGAGAGAGAGAGAGAGAGAGAGAGAGAGAACATCATTCCTTGAACCCTTGAAAATATTTCAAAGACTTGGTGCATTATTTTTCTCCTCTGGGCAAAAGTCTCAGGTAGCCGCACTTTTCAAGTGGATTATCAAAAAGATCATTTTTCTTCTGGAGTTCCAAGAGGATTCGTGTTTGTTGTGTTATAAGAACACTTCACAAAAAAAAATTCTTCAAGCAGCATTCGTTGTTTTTCCTTTCAATCGAAATTCACAAGCATCCAAGATTTTTGAAGAGGGGGTCTTCGTTAATTTTTTTTTCAGCCGCACAATTTGTTTGAGGGGAGAATCAATCAAGCCGAAACATTTAAGAGGGCTTCACAATTTGTTAAGAAGGGCAAGCCGAAATTTTTTGTAGAGCCTCTCTCTCAGCCGCACAGAATTTCTTAAACCCTTGGAGAGCCGCAACCTGATGCAGCCAAAGTGGGATTAAATAAAAAAAGGTCACACAAGGAAAAAGAACTTTGTGTGTGCAGAATTATTTTTGTGCAAGACCTACTTCCGTTGTGCCTTCCTGTTTCTATTGAGCCGGCCCTTTATATTTTGCCCTAGCGGTAGAATTCTAGAAGGGGGCCGTGACATATTTCCTGAGCCGAAAAATATTTCCTCCTCTCTCTTGGGCAATCAATCCCCAGGAGCACAGTTTTATGTCGAAGAGCCGCAGTCTTCAATCCTAAAAAGAGCCGCACTTTGAGAGGGGCTTCATCATCTGTCGAATTTCTGCAGGGAAGAAACGAAAATTCCTTTGTCCTTTTTTTGTTGCAACACTTGTTTTAATATCTCTTACACATACTTTTGATTGTTGCAGACACACATAAAATTGGAGAAGCATTTTCAGCCGTCTTCATTGACCAAGGGCCGCACCTCTCCGTTTTGCTTTTTGTTGGGAGCCGCAAGATTCAAATTTGGGTGAAGGCTGCAAGCTTCAATCTTTGGTGGAAAGCGCAAGTTTCATCGAGAGGGGAGCCGAACTATTGAGGGGCCATCAGAGACTATTACTTGTCAGATTGATCTGACCACGTGCTGAACGATAGAGACGACACACCATTACCGAGCATTTCTAAAACTCTATTTATTTATCTTTGTATTGGTGTATCGATCTCTGTAGGGGAAACTTTACCTTTTGTGCTACTTTTTGGGGACCTGACGACTTTGGGAGTCGTCACAGAGGGAGAGCATCTGACTAGATTGAAAGTGTAGAGCACGTGGTGTGCGTACGAGCTAGGCGAGAGTAGATTTGAGATCTTGACTCATTGTACCTGTACAGGATTACACATCTATCTAGTATTTGCTTTCGGGGGCTGGAGTAGGTCGTGGGGACGACCGAACCAAGGTATATCTGTGCGTACTCCGTGATTGCTATTTTATTGCCCTGTCTGTGCTTATAACTACGTGGGATTTCTCGTGGGTTGCAGGAGAATTTTTATTTGTCTATTCACCCCCCTCTAGGCTACGATCCAGATCCAACACTACGCAGGCTGTCTGTAAGAAAGGGGACATGACTGTAACGACTGGTTTTCATGTATTTGGATTATCTATATTATATTATTTGTTTTGGTGGAGTTTCTCCTTATATGTGGTTTCCGTCACCGTAGCTTTCGTTTTCGTTCGTTTCGTTGAGATTTTCTAGCTTCTTCCTTAGAACGTTGAGTTTTCGAGTAAGTCACTCATGACGAACTTCAAATCGCTCATATTTTAGAGTTAGAGTGATCTTAGAAGCCATAGAAACCTTCCCGAAGCTTCGCGCTTCGATTCGGCACTTTTCGTGCACTTTAGTTGGTTCAAGAAGGGGAACCAACCGACTAGATTAAGATCTAGTCAGTCAGGAACTCTTCTCAAACCGACTAGTTCTTTAAATCTACTGTACAGGAGTTACTGTTTACTCTTAGTCGGTCTAAGAACAACCACCGACCGACTAGATGTGAAACTAGTCAGTCAGAACTTGCTCTCAGACCGACTAGTTTCTTTGATTCATTTTACTTGAGTTACTGTTTATCGTTAGTCGGTCCAAGGACAACCACCGACCGACTAGGTTGCAAACTAGTCGGTCAGCCATTGTTCTTTAACCGACTAATTCATTACCCAGATTTTTCCCTACTTTCGCTGTTTGCGTTTAGTCGGTCACTGTTGGTCGACCGACCGACTAGTTCTTAAACTAGTCGGTCAACAACTCTTCTTTGACCGACTAATCACTGTCGTAAACCTAGGGTTTGCCCAGCCGCCGGCTTATGCCTATTTAAATCCCCCAAATGTTTTTCTTTCTTCTTTCATTTCTCCTGAGCCTCCTTCTTCCCCAAATCATCATCCATCTTCCCCTAGCCTTCCTCCTTCATCCCCGGAGCTCCCCCACCTTCATTAGGGCCGGCCATCTCCTCTAGGCCGCCGGAAAACCCCCAAAAACCCTCAAAACCACATTTCTCCATATTTTCTCCCCATTTCCAGATCTGAACCCGAGATCCCCGGATCGTTTCCTCCGTCACCGTGCTTGCTCGGCATCGATCTCCCGCTTCCTACGGTAGTGTTCGAACCTTTAATGTTTTCATCACCCACTTTTGGTATTTTGAAACCCTAATATAAATGGATGTTGTTTTGATGGTTGTTTCTCCATAACAGTGACTTTCCCCGTATATTAGCGTTTGTGAGACGTGCCTCGTTGATCGTCATCCTCGGTGCTAGGCAAGTGAAACTTGTCACTTAGGGTTTTAGGCCATGTCTTAGGCCATTTGCTTGTTGTAGGTGTAAAAGAGACTAGACGATGAAATGATACTCGACTAGGCACAATTTCAGGATCTAGCTTGACAACGAAGCTAGATCTGTCATTTATCATGTTGCATAAAACTACCATGTCATGTTTAATTTCAATTAACGGTACGCAAATTAATTGTCATGTCATTGCATTCTTTAAATGTCTCTGTGATTGCGTAGCTCCGATACACCCAGTGAAATGAATGAGGCTAGGAACCTGCTTTTAGCGGGCACAACCCTACGCCAAATTGTGGACCTAACAACAAGCTCTTGTGCGGGGCAACCCTGGCTCATTTACCGAGCATCGTGTGCAGGGACCCTAGTTTGTTTACGTGTGGGAGGGGTAAGGGTTAAGCGGCCATTCAACTGGTAGTCTGCCCGATCAGCAACTTCAGTTGTAAGGCATAAACTCTGGGTTCTGGGGTAGTGTTAAGCGGCCACTCAGTGTGAATGTTAAACTGTTCAGCTGTAAGGCGTAAACATCTACAAATAACTTGAAAACGTGACTAGTGAAAAGATTGAGATTGTTAGTAGCTTGGCTACTCTTGACATGCCATGATAGTTGTTCTCTTGTACCTTTTGTTACACCATGTCTTACTTGTGCACTCATACCATAACTGTCATGTCATGCATACCATAACTGCTAGGTTGTTAGTTTACCTTTCTTTCAGTTTCCTTGCCCAAGTCTTTTAGATTTGCTGACATGTGCCCTCTACTCTTTTGGGTGACACATGTTAGATCCTGAGCCTGAGGGTGCTGCTGAGGACGTGGTATTTGCTGACGCTGAGTCAGAACTCGCGTTCATCGAGGAGTACGTGGACACCGGGGACCAGTCTTAGTGTCTTCGTTGAGCTTTCCCTTTTGTTTTAGACTGCTGTAGTTGTCGGTGCGCAGCACCTATACTCTATTTATGTTGTCGTTTTGTTGGCCTTGTTCTGGGCCTCTAGACTCTTTCCTTTAGCCTGGTGGCTTTTCTGGATGTTGAACTTAATTGTTTTGTTTGGACATAGCTGAGATTTGGGATTTTATTTCCGTATCTCCTTGCGTTATTATCTTGTTCTGTCGTGGTTACATGGACATGCTTATGTTTTATAGACGCTTATCAGGCGTGTAGCTTCACAGCTCTACGTCTGTGCGGACCTTCTCACGTCTCGCCTTCATTTTAGGGAAGCGGGGCGTGACAATGACAGTCGTTAGAAACGAAAAAAATGAGCTAATATCCACTAAGACTGTCACCGGGTGGCGTATGTGCATCGATTATAGGAAACTCAATAAGGCCACCAGAAAGACCATTATCCCCTACCCTTTATTGACCAAATGCTTGAGCATTTAGCCAAACACAAATACTTCTGTTACTTAGACGGATACTCTGGATTCTTCCAAATCCCGTTGCATCGGGAAGACCAAGAAAAGACGACGTTCACATGTCCATACGGCACATTCGCCTATCGAAGAATGCCGTTTGGGCTATGTAATGCACCTGTCACATTTCAAAGGTGCATGATGTCTATTTTCTCAGGTTTCATTGAAAACATTATGGAAGTCTTCATGGACGATTTCTCTGTTTATGGCACCGAATTCAATGGTTGTCTTGGTAATTTATCCAAAGTTCTTGAATGGTGTCATGACAATAATCTTACCTTAAATTGGGAAAAGTGTCATTTCATGGTGACAGAAGGGGTTGTGCTTGGCCATGTCATCACTTCTAAGGGAATTGAGGTTGATAAGGCCAAAGTCGAAGTTATCAAAAGTCTACCGCCACCCACTAACCTCAAGAGTATATGTGGTTTTCTAGGGCACGTCGGTTTTTACCGGTGCTTTATAAAGGAACTTTCTAACATTGCTCGCCTGCTCATGAAGCTCCTCGTCAAGGACGCTCCTTTTGTGTTTACTGACGCCTGTTTGCTAGCTTTTAACAGGTTAAAGGAACTCTCATCTCAGCCCTGGTTATACAGCCGCCAGATTGGAATATGCCGTTTGAGCTTATGTGTGACGCTAGTGACCAAGCCGTGGGAGTTGTTCTTGGCCAAAGGAAGGAAGGAAAACTTCATGCTATATACTATGCTAGCAAGACCTTGGATGATGCTTAAGAGAACTACACCACTACGGAGAAGGATCTGCTAGCCGTAGTTTATTCTATCGAGAAGTTCAGGTCCTACCTCTTGGGGTCCAAGGTGATTATCCACACGGATCACGCGACGTTGAAATACCTACTAAGCAAGAAGGATGTTAAACCACGTCTGATACGGTGGATCCTCCTGCTCCAAGAATTTGATATTGAGATCAAAGACAAGAAGGGAGCAAAGAATGTGGCAGCAGACCACTTTTCGCGGTTAATCCAAAGGCACGGGGATGACAGCTTGTCGATTGACGATTCTTTCACCGATGAACAGTTATATGCGGCGAATTCATCTGAGGCCCCCTGGTACGCTGATATAGTGAATTACCTGGTGAGCGGCATAGTCCCGTATGGGTTGGCAATCTATTCGAGGAGGAAGTTCCTACAGGATGCCAAGAGTTACTTCTGGGATGACCCGTACCTGTTCAGAACATGCGATGACAGGATCATCAGGCGATGTATCCCAAAGGAAGAAGCGACCTCCATCATATTACATTACCATGATTAACCATGTAGTGGACACGCAGCTGTCACCAAAACCACGGCAAAAATCCTCCAAAGTGGTTTCTATTGGCCCCACTATATTCAGAGATGCGAACGAATACATCAGGAAATGTGATGGATGCCAGAGGACGGGAAATATAACAAAGAAGAATGAAACACCCCTTCTTGGCATCTTGGAGATAGAACTATTTGACTGTTGGGGCGTTGACTTCATGGGACCTTTTCCATCGAGTAACGGCAATAAGTACATCTTGGTCGCCTTTGATTACGTCTCGAAGTGGGTGGAAGCCATGGCCACCCTGACAAACGATGCGAGGATAGTAGCCAAGTTTTTCAAGAATACCATCTTTCCTCGTTTTGGAGTCCCCCGGACAATCATAAGTGATGGATGGAGCCATTTCATCGAGAAGAAGTTCGAGACGATGTTGAAAAAATATGGAGTTCATCATAAGGTCGCTCTTGCTTATCACCCTCAGACTAGTGGCCAAGTAGATGTATCCAATAGGAAAATCAAAATCATCCTGGAGAAAACAGTTTGCACCGCAAGGAAGGATTGGTCACACAAGTGGGCGACGCCCTTTGGGCATATCGCACCGCCTTCAAAACTCCCATTGGCACAACCCCCTATAGACTAGTGTATGGAAAAGCTTGCCACCTTCTGGTAGAGATGGAGCACAGAGCATATTGGGCAATAAATAAAATGAATTTTGACAGCCAAAGTGCCGCCACGAGACGAGCCTTACACAGCAATGAGTTGGACGAAATTCGGTGACATGCTTATGAGAATGAAAAGATATATAAGGAGAGAACCAATGCTTATCATGATAGAAACATCACGATGGTTTGTCATGATTTTGGTGACCAGGTACCCCGCTACAATTCAAGATTACGCCTCTTCCCCGGAAAATTTAAGTCAAGGTGGTCCGGCCCTTACAAGATAGTAAGCCTATCTCCGGGAGGTGCCGTTGAGCTCGAAGGAAAAAACGGAAATTTCAAAGTAAACGGCCAGATGATTAAACCATACAGGGTAGGAGAACCAATAGAATAAGAGGAGACATACTTCCTCGAGGGATCCCTCGCAGACTGGTGAAAAAACTTGAGGGAGTCGAGCTCATGACTCAAAATGAGCGCTTATTGGGAGGCAACCCAATCTCTCATACCTTAGATTTCCCTTTTTTATTTATTATTTATTATTTATTTCTTATTTACCTTAAATTGTTGAAAAAACTTGAGGTTGAACGCGAAGGGGCACGTAATTCGACGTTCTAAATGGAAGAGAGCTGAAGAATAGCAGTATATTTGAAGAGAAAACCAAAGAAAAGGTGCTAAAAGGGGGACACATGAGACTCGACTGAGCAGCCACTCTGCTCGGTTGAGTCGCTCAGACACGAAAAAGGAGGAAGAAATCATCACTCTACCTGCATGGCTCAGGTGGCATTTGCTCGGTCCGAGCAGTCCGCATAGGATTTTGGAGAATTGAAGAAATCATCACTCTAGCTACACGGCTCAAGCATTATTGGCTCGGTTCAAGCAGACGGTGACTCAACCGAGTAGCTTACTGCTCGGTCGAGCATGACAGGCTCTTGAATATGTGGAGAGAACGACGTCTGTCTACACGGTCCGAGCGATAGCAGCTCGGCCCGAGCAGTATTCTGCCCGACCAAGTAACGTCCTGCTCGACCGAGCAGGCTAAAGGGAGTATTCTTGGGATTTTATCCCCTTTCATCTTGCAGCTTGCTCGACCGAGAAATCAGAATGCTCGGTGCAAGCCAGTTGTAGTTGATCTCGGGGCCTATTATTTTTTTCGGGTTCGAGCCGTTTGTTAAACCCACACCCACCCGTTAACCCTTTCCCTTAAACGCCCTACCCTAATCACCCCCGGGCCACCCCCTTCTACTCGGCCTTATCGATAACCCGCAGCCGCCTCCGCCCGCCCCTCCCATACGATCAGTCGCCTTCTCTCTCTCTGCCCCCCCTCTCTCTCTCTCTCTCTCTTCCCCCTTCCTGTTTCCCACCACCGCCCACCTCACGACCCACCCCCCAAACCCCCCACCTATCCCTCTCCGCCATTACCCCTCCTCTCTCATCGCACCGAACAGAACCCCCCTCACTCTCTCTCCTCGTTCATAAATCCCCACCGAGCAGTATAACTGCTCAGTCGAGCAACCCCACGCCAACATTTTCCTTATTTTTATGTTTAATATACTGACGTTTTTCCTATCTCTATTTCAGGTACGATTTGCTTACGTCAGAAGACATGTCTAGAAGTAGCTTGGGTGACACTCCAGATCAGCGACAATCACGTGACAGGTCTCAACGCCATCTCATTCTAGTCGGTACATTCATTCCCCTATTTACTTTACATATTGCCACACTATTTTATACTACTTGCACAATGCCTCCACGCCGTGCTAGACCCACCAACACCGGCACACCAAACCCTAGACCTACTCAGCATACCCATCGTACACGCTCGCCCACTCAAACCAACACTGTTGGCGAATCATCCACCGCTTCCCCTCCGCCACCCACCACCCCACTCCCCCCTGAACCTCTTTATATCGGCGACGCAGAATATGAGGTTACCTTCCAAGACACTAACCAGGGCGACCAGTTTGTCGCTATGCTCCTACTTTTAGGTCAGGGGGGCGGCACCACTCAACAGTCCATCGAGCAGGACCTCCCCTTCTTTCACAACCTTATTAGGCACTGGTGAGATAACCCACCTGTTAAGCCACAGCAACCCCCATACTATCCGGTCCATAGCAGAGGGACCCATCACCACCCCCAGAGGATGGTGCCTCTGCTTGATGTCGTCCCTACCCTTTTTTCCTCCCTCATTTATTATTGTGCCCATCTGTCTGTTCGGGGCCCTGCATTTAGATAGCTTGGGGGAGGACCCACGCATGCATCATTTTTCATTCAGCATTGCATCATGTTATGTTTTTACCTTCTTTTTTCACAGTTTTCACTTTTTATCCCCCACCCACCCCGTCCTATTTAGCATCATCTCCCGCTTACCAGCATTTTCTTTGCAGTGAGGACACTGCTAGGTTTAGCTTGGGGGATGAGCGCTACCACTTTATTTTTCATTTTTTCTTTTACATTTTCTTTCCTATTTCAGTTTTTATTTTACTTTTTCACTACTTTTCCACTTCCTTATCTTTTTTCTCATTCTCCATCACGTTTTCTGTTTTTACCATGCATGCATCTCTTTTTCTTTATTTTTCTATTTTCTCCGCCTTTTTCTCTTTTTATGCTAAAGATATTCTGCATGATAATACCTCTCGTAGCCTTAGTAGTTATTCACGATGCTTACTATCTGTTGACATGCTGTTAGGGTAGTTTCAGTTTTACTTTCTATATGCATGCATATTCTTTTGCTGATCTATCTGATTTAATGCTTGATACGAATTGAAAATCAAATGCATGAAATAGTATCTAGTATGCGCTATGTTGGGAAATGCACCTAGGTTCATGCATCACTAGAACACTTGGAGCATCTGCTTTATATCTTATTCACTTTTGTTTGCATGCTTGATATCATTGTGCCTATTACTGCGTGCTATTTCAGTGTTCATCTAGATGAATGAAAATATCCATGCTACTTATGAGTTTAGTTAGAGTATTATTTTATCAATCCGTTGTGCACCTCTTATGAGTGAACCGAGAGATCTATCATTTTCCTTCTCTACATATCTATATAGTTCTCTACATATCAGTTGGTTACACCCCTATAGCTATCTTTACCGCATCTCACTTCCCAAACCCAAAAAGAAAAAGTAAAGCTTCTAAATGAAAAAATGAAAAAAAATGAAAAAATGTGTATATGTTTACATGTTAAAAAGAAAAGAAAAAGAAAGAAAATGAAGGAATAAAAATTGTTTTGTATCCTTTCATTAAAAGCTATCACATATACTGGGAAGAAGAAGAAAATATTTCATATCCTACTCCTAGATGCGATGCCTCAAGCTAAGCTTGAGGGGTTAACCAACTGATCACATGAGTGAGTGTGACATTAGAGTGGAGACGGTGCATAACGGGAAGATTTGATAATACTTAAACTTTACGAAACACTTTAGTTTTTGGAGATTTTTCATGACTCGAAATGAATAATTGAATAGCATGATCCTTCCGTTCTCTATTGCATGTTGTGTGATTTCTATATGCTCCATGTGTTTCTGTGATTGAAAAGTGCATTGCCAACTCTTTTTATACTAGACTCTATGGACTGCATGAGATTGATATGAGTTGATGGCTTTATTTCAGTAGATTCCCTATCTTTTCTCTGTATTGCATGCTAGACATATGATTTGTAAAACGTGAAAATACCATTAGCATGTACTTTTACTATTCAGAGCATTATGATATACTACTTAGGCCTGAGATCTGACCGAACATCTTAGCACCCTCCATCCACTTCCATTCTCTTTTCTTCCTATTTTTATTTCTTATTTCTTTTTGTTTTCCTCCCGGCGTACCTAGTATTCGTCTTCCTCGAGGACGAGTAAGAGGTAAGCTTGGGGGATTTTGATGTGTCCATATTTTCTACCTTTTTATATCATCATGACATCGTATTCCATGCCATTTTCACATCCAAATCCCATATTTACTTACGATATCGCATTTCTGATGTTATATTCGAGTTTCGTAGTATATTATGAGTTTTCAGGGATTTTGGAGTGATTTGGGACCCGACCTGGGTATGGACACATCTGACACACCAGTGAGCTCATTGGCGAAGCTCTACAGGAGTTCGCCGTGGGAGGAGTGGAGGAGAGAGCAAGAGGAAAGGAGGAGAGCAGATGTTACAGAAGAAGGTTTCCCAGGTGACTCGACCGAGCAGAGCAGCTGCTCAGTCGAGCAGATGCAAAGAAGAACACGCAGATACGTAGCCTGCTCGGACCGAGCACTTATAGTGCTCGGTCGAGCAACCTGTCATTCAGAAGCCCGACTAATCCTTGCACGGCTCGAGCGACTTCTTAAGCCACCGAGTAAGCTCTATGCTCGAACCGAGCAGAGCTTACTCGGCCCCTGCAGACAGAGTAAAGATTTTGGAGGCGCGCGATTTCCTGTCATGCTCGATCGAGCAGTACAGCTGCTCGGCCCGAGCAACTGACCGAGCAGCGAACTGCTCAACTAAGTCGCCCACTCGACCGATGATGCTGATGCCATTTTTGGAGGGATCTTTGAGAGCGGCTGTTGCACGATTTTGGGAGAGTAAAGTCTGGGAGCTGCGGAGCGTCTGGGAGCGAATTCATTCTGAGTTTTTGGAGTAGTTTTTTGGGGCGAAGATTAGTAGAATAATTTTTGTTAGATCTAGATTAAAAACTCTTGAATATTGTTGGATCGAAATTGATTGGAAGCTTATTTTTGTTCTTCACGCGCTCTTGAAATCTTGGCTTTTCTTTGGATCTATTAATCTTCATTTTTCTTTATCTCTCGCTGTAAGTTCTCAATCTTCATTTGTCAATTTGTTATGATGATTTCATCTCTAAAAATGGTGTTTCTATTCGTTAATATTGCTATGAGTGAGTAGTCCTTTCTAGGGTTGATGGGTTAGCCCTAAGATCCTAGGAGAAAGACGTAGATCTGGATCCCTATATTGAATTAGGCATTTAGGGGAGTATTTCGGTCGATCCTACCGAATCCTTAGATAACCCGTACTGAGATCTTGCCTGCGGTCTGTGGAATTGATGTGCTTAAGGGGTATCCTTGGGATTCGAATATGAAAATCGGTGGATCCAACCAAGGCTCGTGACCATGCCCGACTCGTCCCTTGAGGGGATCCTCTGACGAACTATATCACTACGTTGACGGCTACCGCTATTGCGTCAATGAGAGCTACCGAAATACCTCGTAATTCTAACCCACAAGAGTGGTACGAATTGGTAGATTAATCCCCTAACCCTAATACAATGTAAGGATTCTATTCCAACATCGATCTCCGACGATCTTAGCAGTGATCCCTAACGCCCTAGTCCTTTTTATTATTAGAACAACATCAACACACCAACCAATTCTCTTAACCCGATAGATATCTCACTTCGAGATATAGAAGTAAACAGAGAACCCAAATACACTATCACCGTCCCTGTGGGATTCGATATCTTTTATACTACAACTTGACACTGTCTGCTTGCGGATAGAGCCCAGAATTGACACCTATGGGCCATAACACGCCTGGCGATCATGACACTGCCGGATGAAATCTAGGTGTAGATTTCGGGTGCTTCAGGGACCAACCTAAAGGCGACAGACATGAAGATACAACTCGCCGATGGGCGAATCACTAGGCCGGTAGGGATTGCGAAAAACATACTGTTGAGTATTGGTGTTTCATACCAATCTTATTTTGATGATGATCACAACATTATGTTGTTACTAATAACTCTCTTATTTTAGTCTCTTAGTTTCATTTCAAGAATATCTTTCTTGGAGACTAAACACTTGGTGCAAGGATGGACATCAAGTGGAGAAGGGCCAAAGCTTGGACTCAAGGGGTGCCAAAGCTTGGAGATGATGGAGAGCATCAAGACATCAAGATGGAAGACTTAGACTCTAAGGAAAGCAATATAATCCATGTAATATTTCCTTTATTGCTTTCTCTCTCATTTGAGTCTAGGTTAATATAATGCCTTGATAGATGGTCTACTCATACATGCATATGCATTTACCCCTCTTAGTGAGCCTTAGGATTATCATAGAATCCAACCTAATAGGTTTATCTTGACCAAAGACTAATTTGTAGTCTCTGGCTTTCCATCAGTCGCCTGCTGAAGGATTTACAGTCGACTGGGTGATTTCCAGTCACCTGTCGATCCTTCTACAGTCGACTAATATGCAATGCTCAAGTCAACATTTCTATTGACTCTACTTGATCTTTACACAACAGTCAACTGATGCTCAGTTTACAGTCGCCTGTATATTTACAGTCGTCTGAGTAGCGTAAGTGCATATACTGCTTCTCTCTGTTTTCCTCCATCTCATATAGCAGTCGACTGATGAAGGATTTACAGTCGCCTGACTATTTTTCAGTCGAATTTATTATTGACATCAGTCGCCTGTATGCTTATCTGGAGAAAGAGTGCAGCTCTCTGTTTATTCCATTCCCTGCAGCAGTCGCCTGCTGAAGGTTTTACATGCGCCTGTCCTGTTTACAGTCGACTGTATCGACTTCTTCAGTCGACTGTCCTGGCTCAGATTATAGCAGTTGGATATTTTCTAGCCGTTGACCAGTCGACTGTCATTTGTTCATCAACTGTCCATGTCCTTCTGCCCAGAAACTAGCCGTTGCAGCCTTGTGCTTTTTGTTGTTTTCTTGGGTTTTAGGGTTTGATATAGGGTTTCAATATATATGGGTGTTCTGACTTCTTGGAACTTCTTGATGCTATAGAAAATAATAAGAGAACTATAAGCCACTCTCAAACTCTCTCATTTCCCTCTTTGAGCTCTCATTCCTCTTCATGCATTGAAGTCCAGCTCAAGGAAAATCATACAAGTGCTTTCAAGCCAATCTCAACACTTGGAGATTCTCTTCCATGCCTTGCATTCATCTATGAGTAAGCATATCAAGGCATAGGTAAGAGTTTTTATTTTACTTGGTGATTCTTGTAACACTAATTCTCTTTATGGGAATTAGTCCTTCTCTCTTTGTGGGAGTTTATCTTTTTGTGGGATTAGGATATTCTCTTAGTGGGAATAACTCTCTTTGTGGAAGTAACTCTCTTAGTGGGAGTTTGGTGTCCTAGTGTAGGGCTAACCCTAATTCTCTGAGTGTGAGTTAGTAATTCTCTAGGTGGGAGTTTGACCCTTGTGGATGGTTGGTTGGGTCCTTGTGTAGGGCAAAATCCTCTTGGTGAGGTATCTCTTTGTGGGATTTGTATTCACTCTCTTTGTAGGAATATAGTGAATATTGGTGTGGCTGGACGTACCCAAGTTTGGGGAACCAGGGTAAAATCTTGTGTTTGCGTTTGGATTGATTGTGTCAATTATTTCCTCTTGCATTTATTATTCCGCATTTTCAAGTTTAATTTTAATTGGACAATTTTATTGACATTACACTATTCACCCCCCTCTAGTGTGTTGTTGTTAGTATTGCAAGGGTAAGACGATCCTTACAATTGGTATCAGAGCGAGTTTATAGCATACTGCAACGATGGCATTCAACGCTTCATCCGCGTCTCATGAAGAAGGTCATTCAACCTTTCGACCCCCGCTCTTCAATGGAACCAACTACCCAAGTTGGAAGATCAGGATGATGATCTACATGGAGGGTCAAGACCTATGGGACATCACTGAGGTGCCATTTGAGAAGCCCACTACACCTGCGGCTTCAAGGACAAAGGCAGAGAAGGACTCGATCAAGTTCAATGAGAGGGCTATGAATGCATTCCATTGCACCCTCTAAGCAAATGAGTTCAACCGTATTTCCATGTGTAAAACGGCCAACGAAATTTGGCATGCTTTAGAGATATGTCATGAAGGGACTACGAAGGTAAAGAAATCTAAACAAACTGTGTTTAGATCTAAATATGAAATGTTTAAGATGCAGGAAGGAGAAAGCATTTCAGAGATGTTCACAAGGTTCACTGATATCGTGAACGCTTTTGAGGGACTCGGAAAGATGATTTCCCAAGAGGATCGTGTAGAGAAGATCCTTGACTCTCGCATATCTCATTGGGAGTCAAATGCCAACGTAATTTTGGAGTCATATGACATGTCCAAATACACCATTGAGGAGTGCATTGGTAATCTCATGGCATATGAAGTGAAGCTTCAACACAATAAGAAGATTTAACCATCAAAGCCCGAGAAGCCGGAGAAGCACAAGGGGGTTGCATTCCATGCCAAGGAAGAGCCAATCAAATTGGGGAAGAAATTCCATCGAGAATCTCCTAGTGAAGAAGATGAGCTAGAAGAGACGAGTGGAGAAGAAATTGAGGATCTTACTGAGCAATTCAAGGCATTCCTCAAGGGCAAGCAAGGTAAATCTTTGTCAAAGTTTGCCTCTAATTCTAACAAGGTTCCTACTTGTTACACTTGCAGTGGAAAGGGTCACTTATCCACCGAATGCCCTTCCAAACCCAACAAAGAGACTTACAAGGGTAAAGGAAAGAAGCATTGGAAAGGGAAGTTCAAGTCCAAAAACCACAAAGAAGGGACTTGTTAGAAATTTCATGACTCGAGTGAGGATACATCAAGTAACGAAGAAGAGGATGCAAAGGATGATGCTCACGCATGCTTTGTAGCAATTGATGGTCCTACACCAATCCCCTCTGGCTCAAATGAAGATGAGTTGGAAGCATGACTTAACTCCTATCAGGAATCGTGCCTCATGGTAAATGAGGAAGATGTAGTAGAATATATGCCCATAAGGCATTTATCCATAAGTATACGTCTTGTTCATACCGTATATGGTACCTATTATTCTAAGTATAAATCGTTCGTATTAATATACTTAGATAATATCCAGGTCCTTACGTATCTAGATGAGATCTCGATTATGAGTAAGAAAGTGACCGAATAGAAACGTAAGTCTTAAACGGTTCGTGGTCATAGATGTATCGAGAACTGGATATCGACACATCGAATAGACCATTGTGTCTTAGTCTTACCTTAGGGTAATGATGATCTCATAGTCATTCGACTTGGTGAAGTCGGAGACGAGACACATGTGCTCATTGGAGAATGAGTTCACTGAACGACCACATAAGAGTTATTAAATGGTTAACTTTAACTGAACTGTCTTTAATAACTCTAGGGTGATGATAGGTTAGCTGGTCCTTAAGACCTAAAGTCATTTGTACAAACTTGTGAATGAACAGTGTAGCTTAGACCTATGATCTAGCTTCAAGGCTAGGCCTGCTGAAAGATCTTAGGTTGAGTTGCACCCGAAGCTCTCGAGGCGAGTAGATGACTAAGATGGGATTCGTCACTTCCGTTAAAGGGAAGTTAGTGTTACAGGCTCAGTACGGTCTTTATGTTAATCCTCGGCCGGGGTGCGTTGTAAGAAGTACAACGTGTATACAATAAAGACCGCCGTATACTGACCAATGTTGTCTAATAGGGTTGACAGTAAACCATACCCTAAGCCAACAAGAACACAGTCTTGACGAAGGGACTATGGCTAACGGAGTTCGTCACTAACACAGCCAATACAAACCCAATGATGCTTTTGTCAAAGGGTCGATCACGTTATGATGATTCTGAAACAGGGACAACAGCTACTGCTCATAGTGACCGTCGTCTAGGGGTTCCGAGCCCCAACCTGTAGTAAGGTCAGGATGTAGGGTCTCACACCAAGTAGTGTTCGTGTCTTAGTAATAGGATGATAGAATAGAGAGAGATATCATTTGATGATATTTAAATATTCATAAAGCTTGTTGTGAAAGTTAGTCGCAATAGCAATAGGGACAACTGTTGCATTTGATGCAAACCAAAGATTAAACGTGTCGTAAATTGGTTACGACGAATTTAGTAGTAATAAATATATTGGAAAGGGTTACCTGGATGACGGGATCGTCCTGGTCTAAACACAGGTTCAAACCGCGTCCAAATCGGAGCTCAAACGAGCCCGGAAATGCGAAAACAGTCCAAGGCGAAGTGGGTTAGACCCACTGGGCTAATAAGCCCATATACAAAAGCAAACGAGCGCATCCCGCTGACTTCAGTGGGTGGGCGCCCGCTGAAGTAGCGGGCGTGGCCCGCTGCACAGTAGGCCAGCGCCCGCTGCATGCAGCGGGCCAGTGCCCGCTGCAAGCAGGCGCGACCCACTGCTTGCAGCGGGTGCACGCCCGCTGCCCAGTGGGCGTGCGACCCGCCCTTGTCCCCTTGGGCAAGCGTGCCTGCTAAGCTTAGCGGGCGCGCCCGCAACTTAAGTTAATTTTAGGGGTTTTGAAACCCCAAATAACTGCTACGAAAATCGATTATTTGCCCAACTTTGGGAAATTGTTTGAGGGGGTCAAACGAAGTCGAAATTCGTCGCCGTCGGTTCCTACGCGTTCACCATTCAAAGCACTTCAGATTGATAGCTTGTTTGGTGTCTAAAGTTTAATGAGCAAAGAGAATTAATTAATTAAAGTTTGCTTTTATGAAAAGCTCACTTAAACTAGAAATTAAGCCAAATTGGCTTAACTGATTTTTCTCCCATTTGCGAATGTCCCACATTGCTCGCAACGAAGGAGTGAGTGCCGACTCCCTATATAAATAGGGGTGCACTCTCTTCATTGAAAAACACACCAAGTCATCGATCGAGTAGCTCCAGACTTTTAGAGCAAGCTCAATCGGCGACTAAATTATTCTCTCTCTCTCTTCCTATTCTCCGGAGTAGTCCTAGCAAGACTACGAAGGGGGTTTGGATTTTGATCCGGACGTCTAAGACGCGTGTTCTTCTCAAGTGAAACTTTCTACCGCGTGTGATCGGCTCGGAGGCGAAAGTCGGCTCGGGCGGATCGGTGCAAGGGTGCGAGGCGGCTCAGGCGGATCGAGTCAAGGCGGCTCGGCTACGAGGAGCTTCTGAAGACGGTGCGGTACATCTTGCCTGCTCTAGGGCCAAGATTCCGGGTATGTGGTTAAGTAATTTTAGTGTAGATTTAAATTAGTCGCTTTAGAGTAGATCCCTCTTGGGGTGGTCAGATCCACCCCAAGTTGGCATAGATCGGGCTAGGTTCTGGCTCCCTCAGAGCCTAGCTAAATAGTTTAACTAGTCTAGAAAATTTTGATTTTCGATTTCCGCTGCGTTTTTGTGCCTCTGTGGTTCGTCTGACTTAGGACGGACACAGATTCGAGCTCTGGGGGTCCGCCAAAACCCCAACAGTGGTATCAGAGCCACGGTTATGCTATAGATCTATTATAGCGACTTTTTTAAAATCTTTAAATTGCTTAATTTTAAACATACAAACTATTTTAGCTTTGTGTTAAATTAGTTTAAAATTTTTTTGTGTTTTAAAAATTGTTTTTACAACACAGAAATTTTTTGTGAGACGATTTACTTTTATACGATAATTTTAAATGAATCTCGGATGTTCAAATGCCTTATAAATTTTTTTATGAGATATAAATATTTTTCCGAGCATTTAAATGTTTATGTAATTTTAATAAATATTTTATTTTTGAAATTTAATTTTTTCTTAAGTTACATAAAGATTTGAAATTTTAAAAACTTTATTTGAAAGCTTTTAAATCTATTTCTAATAATTTTAAAAGTGTTTAAAATTGCTTTAATGGATATGTAAATTTAAGAAATATTTTATTTTCATGAGATGAAATCTAAACTTGTTTCTTTTATTTTACATATATGTTTCTAAATTATTTATGCGATATATTAATTTTAGAAATAATTGATTAAAATTTTAAAGTCTAGGTTTTAAAATTATTTGATAAATTTATACCTAGTTTTATGTGATAAAATGTTTTGAAGCTTTAAAATTTTATCTTCGAATTTAATTGTTAAATTTTAGATTTGAGTGTTTTTATTATATAGATAATTTTAAACTTGCAAATACTCGTTATATGTCACAAATATGAAACTTTCATTTATACGGATAAATTAGTTGTTTCATTTTTTAATGGACATATTGAATAATGTATTCATAAACCTTATTAGGTTAGCCATTAAATGTTTAAAATTTTATGAGATGAAATTTTAATTAACTAGTGACATGTTATGTTTGATAAAACAAAACAACATCAAAACCTAATACCAGACTAGGGTAGTCCTTTTGTTTGTAAATCATTTCATTAAAACGTTTAATTGATGATTTTCATAAAAGACAAATGTTGAATTGTTTTATAAAATCCTAATTAGATTGGGGTAGCACGTTGAATGAATAGACCTTATAGTTGATAAGGACTTAATAAAAATTGTTCAACCAATCCATAAAATTTTGAATTTTAGGATCCACTAGTTGATAAGGATTAACTATTTTTCTTAACTAAAAGCCATTTAGTTGTTTGGACAAACATAGAATTGATGAAAACTCCTTCAATGGATCATGATGTTGGTCAATGTGCTTGGCTAAGTTTGCTGGACCAACCTAGCTAGACTGGGTAACAAGTAGTCCTGTCTTAGTCAATTCCCTGGCCACGTCTGCTGGACCGCAAGGAGTCGATTCATGACTGTGAAAGTCCATCGACTATACCTAAGTCAAATATGATAATAATATTGTTCAAGATAAATCGTAGCCCTCCTTGTTTTAGGAGTTGGCAACTGTAAGAAACATGTTACGGTTGTTGAGCTACACTCAAGCCGTGATATGTCAATCTTATAGAAACCGATTTCTTGATTGACATATTGACCTAACTGAAATCGATGTCTCATCCTTTGAGCGTCGGTGTAAGTCTAACCAAGAATGTAGTCTAAGTCCTGACCCAAACCAACGTGTCGTGCATACACCGAGCGACGGGGCAAGCCAGGCTAGACACGAAAACAAGGGTCCGTCTAGGCTAGCCATTGTGATCAGGTTGAGCACACTCATGATCACAAATGACTAGGGGTAAAAATCGATAGGGCATCATAGTTACTATGATTGACGACGAGTTCGTCTATCGACTACAGAGTCGGACAACTTGTTGAGATACACTCAAGGTTGTCAGACTCAGAGTAGTCGGATCCCTCTCTCACAAATGTTATTTTATGATAAATTGTTTATTATTATGGCTTTAATAAATTTAGTGGGAGAATATAGTTTTATTAAAACCATTAAAACTATACTACGAACATATACTGACTAAAGTATCTATAAAATGCAAAATGGATTCGGGTCTTAGATATATGGTTGAGAAGAACGTGCTCGATGGAACGAACTCCAAAGACTGGCTTAGGAACATTAAGTTGGTCCTTTCCCTAGCTGGGATAGGATATGTACTGTTCGAGGACGCTCCGGATAAGCCCGATGAAGATTCGACCTTCGAGGAAAAGGAAGCCTACAAGCTGTACCAGAGGGATGCAGAGAAGGCCAGGTGCCTTACTCTGGCTTCGATGAGTAACGAGCTGCAAAGGAAGCATGAACATGTGGATGTTCAAAGTATGCTTCTCAATGCACAAGAGTTATATGGCAAGCGATCTCAAGTTGCCAAGTTCAAAGCCACCAGCAACCTCTGGGGCACTAAGATGGAGGCATGGCCCGTACAGGATCATGTTATCAAGATGATCGGGTACGTAGAGAACGCCGCCCAGTTAGGATTTGTCCTGTACAATGAGATGTCCGTGGACATTATCCTGAAGTCTTTAACTCCTGAGTTTAAGCCTTTCATCACTGGTTTTATAATGAACAGTCTTGAAATGGATCTTCCTGGTCTCCTCAATATGCTTAGGCAGTTTAAGGAGATTGAGAAGAAGCCGACTGCATTGGTTGTTGGCTCTGCTTCTTCCGACCAGTCGAAAGGCAAGGGTAAGAAGAGGCAGGTCCCGCACCTGCAAAGGCAAATAAAGGGAAGAAAAAGACTAAAGGAGCCCTGTCGAAATCTGAGTGCTTCCATTGCCGCAAAATTGGCCACTGGAAGAGGAACTGTAAGATCTATCTTGCAGAGAAGAAGAAGGGGCATACTGATGCCTCCACCTCAGGTACAAGTTCAATTCAATAAAACGTAATTATTCCCAACTATATAGTATGAGATACTAAAGACATCTGTGTAATGTATACATGTGGCTGATATGAAGCGGAGATTGGGAGAAGTGCGGAGGATGGTCGGCAATCTGAGCAATCGTTGCTGCTAGGGCCGTTCAAACGACTCCAAGAGACATGATAGAGAAGGAGATGATACTAATTTTAGTTAAATAAAATGTATCATTTCTTGATAGGTTGAAAACAATAATTGAGTGTTCTACGCTCAAAGTTTATTGGATAAGCAAATTACGGTTCATCTTAATGAATCCGTTGTTTTAATGAATGTCTCGGTAATTGCGTTTTCTGTTGAGTTGAAATTTGATTGGCTTAAATTTTCTGTGAATGTGGCTTTCTGAGATGGTTGCGAATATTCTCGAATAATGATGTGAATCTTCGAAAATGTTGATTTTTGAGCTGACTTAATGTTTTAGTCAATTGGTACTTAAGTATAGGTTTCAGGGGCGTATAAATTGTGTGCGATCATAATTATACGCATATTAAGATTAATTCTTAATAAACCGTATAGTGTTGTTAAAGAGTTAATATTAAATGTGGTTAAGGGAAAAATACAGTGTAGGACGTTTTGAGTGACTGAGACAATGTCAAGATTCCTTAAACTGATCATGACTTGACTCATTCGTCAAACCGAACTTGACACTAGTACATTCCATCTATAGCACTTACCAAATGGTTATATCTTCGTATATACAATCTAAATCATGATTTAGATATAATATTGAAGTATTTAAACAGGTAATTCTCAAAGTCAGTGGGAGCCAGCTCGTATACTTAGTTCCGGTCTTTCGGACTAAGTAAAAAGGATTTCCTACTTATAAGTCATCTATATAAAACATTAAATCAAAATTGTTTTGATTTAATCGAATATATAAAGACTTAGGGTGTCATGTATGTACTTGACATATTGACACAAGAAAAGTGGAATGAGCTGAGACTGACTCATAGATTATAATGTTAGACCCTACATCTAGATTGTATAAGCTAATTGTTAGCTATACAAAGATAGGAAAAATTGATCCAGATCATTTTTCCAAAGGATCAACCCTGTGTGATCAAGAGATGTATTAATTAATCCATTAAAATTCGTTGTAGATACTCGTTAGTAAAACCACTCTTAGGTTTGTCATATAAATGTAAATGTGACTGATATGCTATAGCGGTATGAGATACCGAGATAAATAGCCTAAGTGCAAGTGGGAGATGTAGGAGAATATATGCCCATAAGGCATTTATCCATAAGTTTACGTCTTGTTCATACCGTATATGGTACCTATTATTCTAAGTATAAATCGTTTGTATTAATATACTTAGATAATATCCATAGACTTATAGTTAGGTCCTTACGTATCTAGATGAGATCTCGATTATGAGTAAGTAAGTGACCGAATAGAAATGTAAGTCTTAAACGGTTCGTGGTCATAGATGTGTCGAGAACTGGATATCGACACATCAGATAGACCATTGTGTCTTAGTCTTACCTTAGGGTAATGATGATCTCATAGTCATTCGACTTGGTGAAGTCGGAGACGAGACACAGGTGCTCATTGGAGAATGAGTTCATTGAACGACCACATAAGAGTTATTAAATGGTTAACTTTAATTGAACTGTCTTTAATAACTTTAGGGTGATGATAGGTTAGCTGGTCCTTAAGACCTGAAGTCATTTGTACAAACCTGTGAATGAACGGTGTAGCTTAGACCTATGATCTAGCTTCGAGGCTAGGCCTGCTGAAAGATCTTAGGTTGAGCTGCACCCGAAGCTCTCGAGGCGAGTAGATGACTAAGATTGGATTTGTCACTTCCGTTAAAGGGAAGTTAGTGTTACAGGCTCAGTACGGTCTTTATGTTAATCCTCGACCAGGGTGCGTTGTAAGAAGTACAACGTGTATACAATAAAGACCGCCGTATACTGACCAATGTTGTCTAATAGGGTTGACAGTAAACCATACCCTAGGCCAATAACAACACAGTCTTGACAAAGGGACTATGGCTAACGGAGTTCATCACTAACACAACCAATACAAACCCAATGATGCTTTTGTCAAAGGGTCGATCACGTTATGATGATTCTGAAACAGGGACGGCAGCTACTGCTCGTAGTGACCGTCGTCTAGGGGTACCGAGCCCCAACCTATAGTAAGGTCAGGCTGTAGGGTCTCACACCGAGTAGTGTTCGTGTCTTAGTAATAGGAAGCTAGAATAGAGAGAGATATCATTGGATGATATTTAAATATTCACAAAGCTTATTGTGAAACTTAGTCGCAATAGCAATAGGGACAAATGTTGCATTTGATGCAAACCAAAGATTAAACGTGTCGTAAATTGGTTACAACGAATTTAGTAGGAAAAAATATATTGGAAAAGGTAACCTGGATGACAGGATCGTCACACAGGTTCAAACCGCGTCCAAATCGGAGCTCAAACGAGCCCGGAAACGCGAAAACAGTCCAAGGCAAAGTGGGTTAGACCCACTGGGCTAATAAGCCCATAGACAAAGGCAAACGGGCGCAGCCCACTGGCTGCAGCGGGCATCACCCGCTGCCGGCAGCGGGCGGGCGCCCGCTACAGGCACGCCCGCTGCATGCAGCGGGCCAGCGCCTGCTGCAAGTGGGCGCGACCCACTGCGACAGCGGGCGTACGGCCCACCCTTACCCCCTTGGGCGGGCGCGCCCGCTAAGCTTAGCGGGTGTGCCCACAACTTAAGTTACTTTTAGGGTTTTTGAAACCCCAAATGACTGCTACGAAAATCGATTATTTGCCCAACTTTGGGCAATTGTTTGAGGGGTCAAACGAAGTCGAAATTCGTCGCCGTCGGTTCCTACACGTTCACCATTCAAAGCAATTCGGATTGATAGCTTGTTTGGTGTGTAAAGTTTCATGAGCAAAGAGAATTAATTAGTTAAAGTTTTCTTTTATGAAAAGCTCACTTAAACTAGAAATTAAGCCAAATTGGCTTAATTGATTTTTCTCCCATTTACGAATGTCCCACATTGCTCACAACGAAGGAGTGAGTGCAGACTCCCTATATAAATAGGGGTGCACTCTCTTCGTTGAAAAACACACCAAGTCATCGATCGAGTAGCTCCAGACTGTTAGAGCAAGCTCAATCGGCGACTAAATTATTCTCTCTCTCTCTTCCTATTCTCCAGAGTAGTCCTAGCAAGACTACGAAGGGGGTTTGGATTTTGATCCGGACGTCTAAGACGCGGGTTCTTCTCAAGTGAAACTTTCTACCGCGTGTGATCGGCTCGGAGGCAAAAGTCGGCTCGGGCGGATCGGTGCGAGGGTACGAGGCGGCTCATATGGATCGAGTCAAGGCGGCTCGGCTACGAGGAGCTTCTGAAGATGGTGCGGTACATCTTGCCTGCTCCAATGCCAAGATTCCGGGTATGTGGTTAAGTAATTTTAGTGTAGATTTAAATTAGTCTCTTTAGAGTAGATCCCTCTTGAGGTGGTCAGATCCACCCCAAGTTGGCATAGATCGGGCTAGGTTCTGGCTCCCTCAGAGCCTAGCTAAATAGTTTAGCTAGTCTAGAAAATTTTGATTTTCGATTTCCGCTGCGCTTTTGTGCCTCTGTGGTTCGTCTGACTTAGGACGGACACAGATCCGAGCTCTGGGGGTCCGCCAAAACCCCAACAGAAGAGTCATCGTCGTGGTCTGGCAAGGAAGATGATGATGATGATGAGATCGAGGAAGAAAAGATCTCATACGAGGAGCTTGAATATAACTTCGACATGGTCTTTGAAAAAGCTAGTAAGTGCATCAACTCTTACAATAAATTAAAAGCAAAATATAGGATTTCTAAGAGTAGATTGCATGAACTAGATATTGCTAGTGTAATCAATGATGAAATGCATGATTATGACACTAGTGAGAGAGACACACTTCTCTCTCAAGTTAAGGAATTGAGCTTGACTAATGATAATCTTGTTGCTCCAAACCTTAGCTTAGAAACTCACATTCAACAACTTACGTTGAAATGTGAAGAGGAATCCCGTAAGCTCAAAAGCTTTGTGTATTCTAGGAATTCACTCCACGATTTGCTTGAAAAACAACATCCGGCAAATCATAGAGGATGTTTGGATTATATTCAAAATGTGGTTCCCAAACCCACTTCTAATTCCTCTTACGGTGCAAATACAAGAAATATTTCTAAAGCACCTAAGAAGAATCACCATGCTTTCTTGTACAACAATAACATCAACAAGAAGCATGTAGATCATAAGGTGATGACGAAGAACGAAGACTCTTCATTTTTTGCTAAGAAGCAAAATCCTCATTCTTTGCATGCAAAGAAATTAGTTTCTACACCTAAGCATGCCACATCCATCCCTCTTGCAAAGGCAAAACCCTTGCCTAGGAAATCCTTGAGTTTATGGATTCCCACTGCGGTTAGTGTACAAGAGAGGGATAGTTACATCAACTCTCTAGTTAGGGATGTGATCACCTCATGTGATTACATTAGGAAATCAAACTCCTCTTAGGTTTGGTTCCCTAATGTTTAGGTTCCTCACACATATGCATATTGTATGGGTATTGTGCTTAAATATTTTTGGCATATCCATTGTTTATGTATGTTTCATGATTTTGAAAATGTTTTCAAACTTATTTTTTCATGAAAATGTGGACCTTGGGAAAGACATTGGCATACATGCATTTGTTGATCCATATGTGTGTCAATGGGGGGAGTTATAATATCTAATATGTTTAAAATGTCTTTAAAACATATTTTACCTAACATTTTGGGGTTTTTGATAAAGATCATTATTTACTATTAGTTATTATGGTCATGATCTTAACCCATTGATATTGCCAACATGTTTCATGTTATATCCCTTTTGTCAATGTCATTGTGTATCATTGAAACTTGATTTTTCCATACCTATTGTTTTGATACACTTTAGGCACATAGCTCCAATATTTGTATATCAATTGGTAAAGGGGATTATTTTCCAAGATTCTTTGTCTACAATTGGTATTACCTCAATTGTTAGATATTGTTTATCTTCTACTTTACAATTGGTATTAGATCCTAGAAGTCAACATTTGACCATTTCTATGATCTGGGGGAGCATGGGATAGTGATTGATACCCACTAAAATTTTCAATTTGGTATTATACATCTCCTTATATCTTGCATATTGTCACATCTTTGGTTAAGATGACAAATGGTGATATTTTTGATGTCCACCTTTTTAACGATGTCAAGGGGGAGAGATATATGCATTATGTAAATGTATCTCTTGTATTTCATACATATGCATTTATGGAGAGATATATCTATGGGGAGAGATATATGGGATTGTATAAACCATTCATGTTTGCATGATATAGTCTATTGCAATTGGTTTATGTAATCCATGCCTATTATATTGTCACCATGACTTTATTTGGTATAATAAGTTTTTACTATTGTGTATCTCATTGAATAATTGGTGCATATAAGTAGGGGGAGCTCATTAGCATTGTGCTTTATTTCTGTGTGTTTTACATAACATGTGTCATCATAAAAAAGGGGGAGATTGTTGAGTATTGGTGTTTCATACCAATCTTATTTTGATGATGATCACAACATTATGTTGTTGCTAATGACTCTCTTATTTTAGTCTCTTAGTTTCATTTCAAGAATATCTTTCTTAGAGACTAAACACTTGGTACAAGGATGGACATCAAGTGGAGAAGGGCCAAAGCATGGACTCAAGGGGTACCAAAGCTTGGAGATGATGGAGAGCAACGAGGCATCAAGATGGAAGACTTAGACTCTAAGGAAAGCAATGTAATCCCTGTAATATTTCCTTTATTGCTTTCTCTCTCATTTGAGTCTAGGTTAATGTAATACCTTGATAGATGGTCTACTCATACATGCATATGCATTTACCCCTCTTAGTGAGCCTTAGGATTATCATAGAATCCAACCTAATAGGTTTATCTTGACCAAAGACTCATTTGAAGTCTCTAGCTTTCTATCAGTCGCCTGCTGAAGGATTTACAGTTGACTGGGTGATTTCCAGTCGCCTATCGATCCTTCTACAGTCGACTGATATGCACTGCTCAAGTCAATATTTCTATTGACTCTACTTGATCTTTACGTAACAGTCGACTTATGCTTAGTTTACAGTCGCCTGTATATTTATAGTTGCCTGTGGATTAGTCAACAGTCGTCTGAGTAGCGTAAGTGCATATACTGCTTCTCTCTGTTTTCCTCCATCTCATGCAGCAGTCGACTGATGATGGTTTTACAATCGACTGTATTATTGACATCAGTCGCCTATATGCTTATCTGGAGAAAGAGTGCACCTCTCTGTTTATTACATTCCCTGCAGAGTCGCCTGCTAAAGGTTTTACAGGCGCATGTCCTGTTTATAGTCGACTGTATCAACTTCTTCAGTCGACTGTTCTGGCTCAGATTATAGCAGTTGGATATTATCTAGCCGTTGAACAATCGACTGTCATTTGTTCATCAATTGTCCATGTCGTTTCTGCCCAGAAACTAGCCGTTACAGCCTTGCGCTTTTTGTTGTTTTCTTGGGTTTTGGGGTTTGATATAGGGTTCCAATATATATGGGTGTGCTGACTTCTTGGAACTTCTTGATGCTATTGAAAATCATAAGAGATCTATAAGCCACTCTCAAACTCTCTCATTTCCCTCTTTGAGCTCTCATTCTTCTTCATGCATTAAAGTCCAGCTCAAGGGAAATCATCCAAGTGCTTTCAAGCCAATCTCAACACTTGGAGATCCTCTTCCATGCCTTACATTTATCTTTGAGTAAGCATCTCAAGACATAGGTAAGAGTATTTATTTTACTTGGTGATTATTGTAACACTAATTCTCTTTGTGGGAATTAATCTTTCTCTCATTATGGGAGTTTATCTCTTTGTGGGATTAGGATATTCTCTTAGTGGGAATAACTCTCTTTGTGGGAGTAGCTCTGTCCTAGTGTAGGGCTAACTCTAATTCTCTGAGTGGGAGTTAGTAATTCTCTAGGTGGGAGTTTGATCCTTGTGGATGATTGGTTAGGTCCTTGTGTAGGGCAAAATCCTCTTGGTGAGGTATCTCTTTGTGGGATTTGTATTCATTTCTCTTTGTGGGAATATAGTGAATATTGGTGTGGCTGGACGTATCCAAGTTTGGGGAACCAGGGTAAAATCTTGTGTTTGCGTTTGGATTGATTGTGTCGATTATTTCCTCTTGTATTTATTATTCCGCATTTGCAAGTTTAATTTTAATTAGACAATTTTATTGCCATTACACTATTCACCCCCCTCTAGTGTGTTGTTGTTAATATTGCAAGGGTAAGGCGATCCTTACACATACCACTACAAGTACCAGGCGGATTTTGCTTGCCATGCGACTTCATGGTGATGGATGTTAAGGATGAAGGTGATACGTCGCTGATTCTTCGACGCCCTTTCTTGGCCACTACCGGAGTGATTATGGATGTGAGGGAAGGAATCTTGTCCTTGAACGTCGAAAATATCGAAGTTGAACTCCACATTCTGAAGGCAATGAAGCACTTGCCTTGGCAAGAGGACATGGACTACGTGGACCTCCTCGACGAGGTGATTGACGACGCCATGCCATTTGCCATAGGAGCCAAGCACGATGACGACCTTGAAGAGGGCCAACTTACCAAAGATGGCGAGATGATGGGAGACCCACCGGACCCTCTTACGGATGAGGAAAATGACGACAGTGATGTCGTCAAGATTAGAGAGCTATGCAAGGTCTCTACAGCGAAGCATATGAAGAAAGCTCCACCGGACAACAAATCTTCGCCGCCGGCCAAGAAAAAGGATGTCAAAAGCTCAAGCTTGGGGGACTTATCCCCCACCACTACCCATGATGAAGGGGAGCCAAGGAACGCTGAAGTAAATCAAAACTAAACCCAAGTGGCCTTCCCGGTAAGTTTGACGCGCGCATCTCACATGCGCCGAACATCGAGCTCTAATTGCAAATCTTAAGGGGTCGAGCTCAAGACCTTAAACGAGCGCTTGTCAGGAGGCAACCCGATGGTTCTATCTTATTTTTAGTTGAATTTTTCCTTTTATTTTTGTTTTAGATCTTTATTAGTGTTTAGAGTCAAGTGTCGAAGAAAAACCTGACAACGGGCAATATTTTTCATTGTAGGAGATAGAGAATATGAGACCATATGAATGGAGGACGACCATGGCAAAGAAGAGCGCTCCAGGCTCAGGAGAAGGAAGAAACTGATAGGGAAAAGAAAATCAGAAAGTGGAGCAAAATAGAGAGTTGGAGCTGAAAATAGCAGGCCACTCGGCCGAGTGAAATTTTCACTCGGTCGAGTGAAGACCCTACTCGGCCGAGTGAAGACCCTACTCGGCCGAGCAGGGTACTGATCAGGGAAGATTCGAAAAACCCCTCTCTGTCATTTATATACCACTCGACCGAGTGACTTTGTCACTCGACCGAGTGAATCAGACACTTTTAGCACTTGAAAAGCTCTGAGTGGCATTACCACTTGGTCGAGTAACCATTGTCTACTCGTCCGACGAAAAATTTCGAAAACTTAATAAACTGAGCCACTCGACCGAGTGAATATGCTACTCGGTCGAGTGACTAATCTTATATATTCGAAAACTCGGCGCCCAAATCCCAAAATTCCCAATTTTTTAGCCCGAGCCTTCGACAATTCGCCCGATCGCCCGAACAACTGTGACCCTTCACCCGAGCCGCACCACCCCCCACGCCTGAGTCGTGCATCCTCACACTGCTGACGTCGTGACCCCACGCCGCTGGCGCCGCCCTCCTTCATCGCCGTTCATCGCCCTTTGCCCCAATTTCTCCCATTTTCTCCCAATCTCCGTTTCGTAAGCCCTATTTTGCACTGAATCGAAATTAAACTTTATACACATCTATTTCTCTTGATCTTACCCCAAATTTATTGATATTCCTTGCTAATTTTTCAATTTGTGTTTCAGGATAGCTTGGAGGAGAATCAGGGGCAGATTCGGAGCTTCTCGGAGGAGGCGTTTCTCCGCCCACATCCATTACTTGCATTCGCGTCATGCTCGGGTACATTCGATCCTTTTCTATTGCACTTCGCATTGGTAGGCAATGTTGAGTATTGATTCCCTGGATTTGGTTTTGATGATGAACAAACATAAATATCGTGAACTAACTCGTTGTGAGCGCAGTTATGGAGATCGTCGCCAAACTTCTATGAACATCAAAAGCGACGTCTCGAGACTTCTCAAAGCGCTTTTTTTATTGAAGTCATGAAGATTCGATTGAAGCTTTTGAAGACGGTTCGTCAAGTTTATTTTATGTCTTCTAGCTTCTTTTCGTAGAATGTTAAGCCTTGAGTAGGACTTACATTATAATCTTCATTTCGCTCATTTCTTAGAGCTAGGATTATCATAGAAGCCATTAGAAACTTTTCTGAAGCCTATCGCTTCTTCCCTCGGCTTCTTGTGCATGTTAGTTGGTTCAAGTAGAAGAACCAACCGACTAGATGACGATCTAGTCGGTCGGCAATTCTTCTTGAACCGACTAGATGCCTTGCTCAATGCAGCCTAGACTTTGTTGATCAATTAGTCGGTCAAAGAAGGTTCACCGACCGACTAGATGACGATCTAGTCGGTTAGGAAACGTTCTCAGACCGACTAGTTATCATTGCATATGTACAGCCTGAGCTACTGTTTACAGTTAGTCGGTCAAAGCACATCGACCGACCGACTAGTTGAGAAACTAGACGGTTGGAAGTTGTTCTTAAACCGACTAGCTGTACTTGAATTCAGCCTATTCGATTTCGACTCTTAGTCAGTCAAAGAACACTCACCGACCGACTAGTTGTGAAACTAGTCAGTTGGTAAGTCTTCTTAGACCGACTAATTCCTTATTTTCTGAACTTTCTCTTTTGGCTGTCGAGCTGTTAGTCGGTCCATGTTGAATCACCGACCGACTAGTTGAGGAACTAGTCGGTCAGTGATCCTTCTTTGACCGACTAGTCTGCTTCAGAATAGAGCCGTTGGAGCATTTATTGCACGAATTTCTTCTCCCTCTTTCCTCTATCCTATATATACTTGGAGGGGTTCTTTCATAGGATCCAAGGCTGCATATTTTGGGATTTAGAGAAATCAAAGAGAGGCAAATCTACTCCATTCTAAAGCTATCTCTTCTCACTAGAATCTCTCCCTCACTCTTATTCCTCAAGAGAGATTCATTGATTGTGAGCCTTCCAAGCCAAAGAGCTTGATCCGAGGTCACCAACTCCACCCTAGGCTTCCATTGCTGGTCAACTTCTTGAAGCTAGGGTTTGGTGACATCTTCTTTCTCAAAATCTCTCTTTGCCCTAATTTGGTAAGTATACTCAAGGCATATGATTTTGTGGTAAGTGTTTCTTTATTTCATCTCATTTCGTACTTGAATTGTTCTCTCGGTTGTGAAAGAAGTGTGTGATCCCGGGTTGTGGGAGTCACATTTTTATTGTGTATGATTTGGTCTTGTAGAGGTTTTTCTACAAGAATTTCATAGTGCAAAATCTTGGGTTAGTGGTTTCTAACTCAAGTATCCGGAGGGGATCCGGGTGGTTGGGACGTAGGAACACCGGGAACAAGTCGGGGAGACTTGGGTGGATCCGAACCCGTTATATCATTTGTTTACGTTTGTTAATTCTTGTCGATTGTTGTTTATTCCGCATTGTCGTTTGTGTTTGCACAATAGTTAGGAATAACGTTCTTATTTATTTTAAATTACTATTCACCCCCCTAGTACATGTGCAGTAGCTTCACAGGGCACTACAATTGGTATCAGAGCCAGAGTTCAAAGCTATGACAAACAACGACAACAACGTCTTCAAGGACGTAAGGAGCTTCTTCAGTTTTGGAAGGGCAATCCTCAACTAGGCCTCCCTCCTTCAACGGGTACTGGAAATGCCGAATGGAAACGTTCCTTCGGAGCGCTTCACTTTGGAGAGCCACGATGAAGGAGTATGTCGAGCCCGCCGAAGAGATTTCACGAAGTGGACTCCCGCGGAGGTCGCCGCGGAGGTAAGCAATGCCAAGGCAATGAATGCCTTGCAATGCGCATTGGAGCCCGAAGACTTCAATAAGATATGCACATGTAAGATGGAACTCCCTCCTCATCTTGCATGAAGGAACAAGTAGGGTAAGAGACTCTAAACTCGTTGTTGTTAATAAAGATTACATATTATTTCATATGCAACAGGGTGAGAAGATGAAGGATTATTATGCTCGCTTCATTGACATCACCAACGAGTTAGAGGCTCTTGGGAAAACCTACACCCAAAAGGAGAAAGTCTCAAAGATCATCGATGGACTTCCTTCTTGTTGGGAAAAGCGTACCTTCTCCATCGAGGAAGGTAATGATATGAGTAAGTATACTGTCATACAACTAATGGGTACCTTGATGTCTTATGAGGTACGCAATGATAGTAAGCTCATGATGAAAGAAAAGATGAAGTCGTACTTGAAGCAAGACGAGCCAAAGAAAAAGACGATTGCATACAAGACCGCTCCATCTACCGATGATGAAGAATCAGAAGAAGAGTTGGACATGGAAGCTTTGGCTGATTTGGCAAAGAAGTTCGACCGATTCTTCTGACAAGGTAAGTTGAAGAGTAAATCAAAATTTATTTCGACTAATGTCTCCTCTCCCGTGTGTTATAAATGCAATAAGCCAGGACATATCAAGCCGGATTGTCCTTTAAACAAACACAAGGAGAAGTGGAAGGCATCCAAGTACGACAAGTCGAGAAAGCACAAGAAAGGACTTGTAGGCACTTTCACCGACTCCGACGAGGACTCCTCAAGTGGAGAGTCGGACGATGAAAGAGTGGAGAAAGCACACACGTGCTTCATGGGAAAAGAGGAACGTGATCAAGAGACCTCCTCGGATGAAAGCGAGGATGAAGGCGGTGAGGTAACCATGGATGAACTTAGATTAGCCAACGAACAACTTTGGGGTAAGTTTTCTAAATTGGCTAATAGATTTATTAAGACTAAAAATGAACTAACTAGTCTTCAAACCTCGCCTAAACCTATCATCGTCAACAACGACACCGTTGTTGAAGGGTTGAGAAATGAGATTGAAAATCTCAAATCTCAACTTGAGCATGTTCATATCGAGGATTCGGATGAACATGTGATAGCGGATTTGACGTTTCAAAACTCAACTTTGAGTATTGAGAATAAAAATCGCAAGTCACGTGTTTGTGCACTCACATCACGAGTGTCCACCTTGGATGCTTCGATGCATTCTCTCACCGAGAAATATGAGTGCACATTAGGCCGAATCAATGAATTCAATAAAGGTAAGGGCCATTTGGATAATATCCTAAATGACTTACTTCCGGCCAATCATCACATTGGCTTGGGGTATAAGATGGGAGATTCATCCAAATCGTCCGCCACCTTTGTTAGGCCAACCTCCGATGCTTCTACTAGTGGGAGTAAACACTTCATGGGTAGTTCTTCTACCAATGGTGCTTCCGCTAGGAACACACCCCCATTTGGAAAGAAACCCACTTTGGGTGGACCTCCAAAGAAGGGTTATGCTTTCATGTATATCATGCCACGTAGGAACACACATCCTACTCCACATGTTAGCACATATACTGATTTCTATGCTCCGCATCCACGAGCACGTGCACACCATGTGAGACACACTCATGCACGTGTTCCTCCACATGCATATGTTCATCCTCATGACTATGTGAATGATTATCATCATGCACCATTTCATCATGAATCTTATGCCTATCCACGACATGCATCACATAGAAATCAACAACGTATGCATGTTCCCAATAGGAATAGGGCTCCCAAAATCTTCACTATTTGGAGCCCGAAGGACACAAATATGCATGAGAAACAAGCATACATGAATTCTTATTTTTTGAATGTCGTGAACAATGATGATTACGCTGGGAAGTCTAAGTCTAATTGGACTTGGCTTCCAAAGGTCTAATCTCTTAGGACCTAATGTCCTTGGGTACCATGAAATGATATGTTTATCTTCAGGTACTCAAGAATAAGAGAAGGAGCAACAAATCAAATTTTAGCTCCATGAATTATGTTTTTTAGGTTCAAGCCACCGTGGGATACCAACCCTACCAACTCCGTGATTTGCAAGGACTTTCACTCAAATGGAGTTGATGGTGCTTAAAGCGATGCACCAAAGTAGGGGGAGCGTAATGGTGTAAGTATATTCTTACATTTGATATACATTAGGTATCCATGTGTGTTGAATGCATGCATTGTTAGAATATTTTACATTGGTATCATTTTGTTTCAATTAGTATGCTAGAATTGCATATGTCATTGTTCTATGATGTTCTATCTATTTTTGGCATAACACTTTTGCATATTACTTTTGGTATCAATTTGCTACTTTTGGTATTCTCATTGGATTTATTTGTCTCTGATGTTGATTTCGTCGTTCGACGATTAACTTGGTTAAACAGAATTCTTTCTATGGAAACATAGAATTGTTTTCCATGCACTCTATTTAACTAAGAATGTTGATATTGGAGATTATGTTCCATAACTCAATAAGTGAAATTGATTTGAGTTTTGGAGATTTCGTTTTTCGATTTTCGCCTATGGTTTGATGATTTCGTTTTTCGATTTTCCCCTATGGTTTGATGATTTTGTGTTTTCGACTCTCGACTATGGTCACGTTGGCACGCTTTGATTTTCTTCGGCATTTTACATTTGGTATTTTACTTTGGTGTCATTTGGACCGTGGTCGTATTCTTAGACTCTTATGCTTTTATTTCTTAGCCATTGTAATCTTGTCGTTGATCTCCTCCCGCTCTTTTTGCTAATGCCAAAGGGGGAGAGAATTAATAATGACAATGTGCTAATTGATAATTCAAAGCAATTTACCATGAATCTAATTTGATATGTTAGATTCAGGGGGAGCTAAGATATAAAATGGATTTAGATCCTAAATTGCAATAATAGGATTCATATTTTATATTCCCCTCGTCTGCTTGATGCGTATGAATACTATTGAATATGGAACTAACGTGTCATCAATGCAGGGGGAGTAAGTAAATTACATTTGAATCATTATTTTTGATTATTATTTATGTTGGTTTGTCATCACCAAAAAGGGGGAGAATGTTGAGTATTGATTCCCCGGATTTGGTTTTGATGATGAACAAACATAAATATCGTGAACTAACTCTTTGTGAGCGCAGTTATGAAGATCGTCGCCAAACTTATATGAACATCAAACACGACGTATCGAGACTTCTCAAAGCGCGTAATCGTATGCTTGAAGCTTCATTGAAGCTCAAGGACCATTATTAAAATCATGAAGATTCGATTGAAGCTTTTGAAGACGGTTCGTCAAGTTTATTTTATGTCTTCTAGCTTCTTTTCGTAAAATGTTAAGCCTTGAGTAGGACTTACATTATAATCTTCATTTCGCTCATTTCTTAGAGCTAGGATTATCATAGAAGCCATTAGAAACTTTCCCTAAGCCTATCGCTTCTTCCCTCAGCTTCTTGTGCATGTTAGTTGGTTCAAGTAGAAGAACCAACCGACTAGATGACGATCTAGTCGGTCGGCAATTCTTCTTGAACCGACTAGATGCCTTGTTCAATTCAGCCTAGACTTTGTTGATCAATTAGTCGGTCAAAGAAGGTTCACCGACCGACTAGATGACGATCTAGTCGGTTATGAAACCTTCTTAGACCGACTAGTTATCATTGCCTCTGTACAGCCTGAGCTACTGTTTACAGTTAGTCGGTCAAAGCACATCGACCGACCGACTAGTTGAGAAACTAGTCGGTTGGAAGTTGTTCTTAAACCGACTAGCTGTACTTGAATTCAGCCTATTCGATTTCGACTCTTAGTCGGTCAAAGAACACTCACCGACCAACTAGTTGTGAAACTAGTCGGTTGGCAAGTCTTCTTAGACCGACTAGTTCCTTATTGTCTGAACTTTCTCTTTTAGCTGTCGAGCTATTAGTCGATCCACGTTGAATCACCGACCGACTAGTTGAGGAACTAGTCAGTCAGTGATCCTTCTTTGACCGACTAGTCTGCTTTAGAATAGAGCCGTTGGAGCATTTATTGCACGAATTTCTTCTCCCTCTTTCCTCTATCCTATATATACTTGGAGGGGTTCTTTCATAGGATCCAAGGCTGCATATTTTGGGATTTAGAGAAATCAAAGAGAGGCAAATCTACTCCATTCTAAAGCTATCTCTTCTCATTAGAATCTCTCCTTCACTCTTATTCCTCAAGTGAGATTCATTGATTGTGAGCCTTCCAAGCCAAAGAGCTTGATCCAAGGTCACCAACTCCACCCTAGGCTTCCATTGCTGGTCAACTTCTTGAAGCTAGTGTTTGGTGACATCTTCTTTCTCAAAATCCCTCTTTGCCCTAATTTGGTAAGTATACTCAAGGCATATGATTTTGTGGTAAGTGTTTCTTTATTTCATCTCATTTCGTATTTGAATTGTTCTCTCGGTTGTGAGAGAAGTGTGTGATCCCGGGTTGTGGGAGTCACATTTTCATTGTATATGATTTGGTCTTGTAGAGATTTTTCTACAAGAATTTTATAGTGCAAAATCTTGGGTTAGTGGTTTCTGACTCAAGTATCCGGAGGGGATCCGGGTGGTTGGGACGTAGGATCACCGGGAACAAGTCGGCGAGACTTGGGTGGATCCGAAACCGTTATATCATTTGTTTGCGTTTGTTAATTCTTGTCGATTGTTGTTTATTCTGCATTGTCGTTTGTGTTTGCACAATAGTTAGGAATAACGTTATTTATTATTTTAAAGTACTATTCACTCCCCTCTAGTACATGTGCAGTAGCTTCATAGGGTATTACATGCACGTCTCACATCACACATGCCTCCACGGACTACATCACGTTCGCGGGCGCCCGCCTCCAATCGGAGGAAGACTAGCGAGCATGGATCTTCCTCCGCTAGAGTGGACTCCCCGCCAACTAGCCCACGACCACCCACACTTCCGCCTCCTACGCACCCATTCCACCCCCACCGGCACAGCCCGTCCCCGCTTTTGACACGATGGAGATCACTTTCAGAGATGATGCACACCGCACCAGATTTGAAAGAATCTCCCATCGTTCGATTGTCCCCTCTAGGTTTGCACACATTGCAGATTTTGAGCGCCTATGGGTATTTGATGGCCTACTCCAGTTGTATGACAATGTGGGGTGGCGTGATTTTCTGTCGGTGTCAGCGGGCACCTACGTCCAGCCGACACTCGAGGTTCTTAGTTCCATCCGTAGGACTCCTGGGGGTTGCTCATTTCGACTGATGGATCGTGAGTGCGAGATAACTCTCGATATGCTCCGAGCCTACTTCTAGTGGCCCCTCGTCCCAAGCCCCGACCCCCGACCGAGCTTATAGTCCCATGCACATCCCCCACCGTCATTCGATACCCACAGCTTCTGGACACTCATCACGGGATCACCTCTTGTCTTTGACCCTAGCCAGGCCAAGGCCTCCGCTATTGTCCACCCATGCCTCCGCATTGCTCAGCGCCTCATGGCGACCACTTTTCTCGCGAGGTATGAGCCTGGTACGATGTCTACGCCTGAGCTTTACATGCTCTATGCGATGACCAGAGCGAGAGCGTACGAGGTTGGTGGAGACGTCTTACTCCCCGTCGTTCAGATCGATATAGCCAGTTTGGTATTTAGATCGCATCATTATCTCTGTCGGTGCTAGGACGCATATCTGTTACGGCGGTCTGATTACCCTTCTGGCTCCCATGTGCGGGGTTGACCTCCCAGCTGGTTTCCTATGACCCCCAGGCCCCACTTTTCTTTCCATTGATGTCATGGTCTGCATGAGGATGTTGCGTCCTCATGGTCAGCACCACTAGGTTTGGCTGCATGGTCCATTTGGTGCAGATTATATGGTGCTTTTGAGCTGTGCTCGGACCCCACATTGGACCTGCAGGAGGGGTGTGGAGACCAGAGATGGACCTCCTCATCCCAGCTGCGTACGTGCTTGAGCTTGAGGGCACTCAGCAGGAGCCCCTTCTCCCACCTCTGGACCCAAAGATCCCGATCCCCCAGCCTGCACCTGATTTGACCGCTCCTCCCGACACCTTTGTCCACACCTCTGTCAGTGTCGGGAGCACACTTGCTGAGTCCACTACCACCACCACCACCACCTTTGTGCCATTGACCATTGATCCCATTTCTTATGTGAGTTTTCAGAGCGCCCCCACCACTTTTCTTGAGAGAGGCGAGCCTTCCTTTGTTTCCGTAGCCGAGACCCTGTCATCACCAGATTTTTCGACCGCTGGGGAGTCATTTTCTGTAGATCTCACGGCCTCCCCAGTCGTCGACACATCCGTCTCTGCTGCCGCTGTCTTCACCAAGAGTGTCATGACGTCTGTCCCCATTTCTGTGTCGGCGACCTCTCCACCCTTCTTACTCTCTGTCACCGCTTCAGATTCTACCGTTGCTCACACTTCTGAGAGGATTCCTACGTTCCAGTCTCCTACAGAGGCTGAGCATCTTTCAGTGAGCACAGCACCTTACCCTCACCCCGTAGTGGCGCCACTTGTCTACGGTAGCCGTGCTCGGCAGCCCCGATCCCCACCTATTCAACCCTCTGCCTCTCCTCCACTCGACACCCTAGTTCAGCACCTACGTGCTCTAAAGGGGGCCGTTAGTGGGCTCAGAGGAGATTTTCGGGCTCTCTCCGCCACTGTTAGCTCTGTGCAGTCTCGCGTCGCTCTATCCATGGTATTCTGATCACCCTAAACCCGATTCTTACGCGACTATCACAGCCTCCTTATCCTGTCGCTACACATCCCATTTCACAGCAGCCTCTACCACTACCCCCTACCACAGGACGGTGCTGGTGCTCCACCACCTGCTTAGGCACACACTTGATGCCTCCTATATTTTTGCCGCTGCCGTGATTGCTATCATTTTTCTGCCAATTTTGCGCACCTCCTCCCCACACATTTTGGTCACTTTTTGTTCGGATTTGTCTATACCATCCTGGGAGAGAGGATGTATTTCTGGGACCGCTATATTGCACCATCTTGATCTCTACATGCTTCATTTGCATTTCCATATCATTTTCTTTCATTTTCATACTTTATCAGGCATGCATCCTCACACACCCCACCTATATCATATCTCTTCTTGTGCCACACTTAGCACATTGAGGACACTGTGCAGTTTAGCTTGTGGGAGTGAGTGTCTCACGCACTTTTCGTTTTCTTCATTTTTATTTTTATTTTTCTACCTTTCTTTATTTTCCACTTATTTTCACCCACCTTTTCTTTTTTCTCATGCATCACGCTTTCTTTTTTTTGTGCTGCATATGTATAGTAGTTCTTATTTTTCTTTTATCCTTGTTTCTTTAATCCCTTTTTGCTAGAGATGATTGTTATTGTGTATAAAAGAAGCTATAGCAACGCAAAGCTCTCATATTCTGTGTATATGAGTTATGATTGTACACAGAAACAAGCTAAACTCATATACACAATAACAAAAAAGGGATATGATTGTTATTGTGTATATGAGTTTATGAAAAAAAGAAAAAAAAGAGAAAAAAGGAAAAAAAGAGAGAAACAAAAAAGAAGTAGATACACGATCCCATTTCTTTCTTTCTTCCCTCCCTCTTTTATTTTTATTTATCTTGAAGCTTCAAAAATGGGGAAAAGTTGTATTGTTCCATTTGATGCCACCACGCTTATAAATAAGCTTGGGGGAGAGAATCCAATGATGTGTGAGAGAGTGACCACTTGTCTGTGCATGACGACCTAAGCTAGGTAATTTTCTATACTCAGGGAGATTACTAGAAGTATTACGAAGTCCACGAATTGAAATTTGGCATGCATTTCATGAATACCACTTCTTTCCATTCTTATTGCTCCATATTGTCTGATGCCTCTTATACTCCAAATAGAAAGCGATCAATTGAAAAGTGTACGATCTATGATTATGTATATTACCTTGAATGCCTCAGACGATGCTAATTCTAGAATGATTTCATATTTCATATCGTTGTGATATTCTTAGGTTTCTATATCGAATATATATATATATATATATATATATATATATATATATATATATATATATATATATATGATCATGATATCGAGACAAAAATCTTTGGCATGTTTTTATTCGTCGTATGCTATTTGAGTAAGCAGCTCCACGTCCTAGAAAATGATCTAGCACCTCCCTCTTCATTTTCTTTTCTATCTTCGTTTTCCTTTTTCCTTATTTTTACCCAACGGGTTCGCCTTTTTACTCATCTTCCTCAAGGACGAGTAAGAGGTAAGCTTAGGGGAGTTTGATCGCTCAGTATTTTACACCTTTTTTGCATGTTTTCATATCGTTTCGATCGCCCATATTGCGTTTTTCACGATTATTCGACGATACCACGTTGCTTTTCACTATTTCTTGTTTTTGTCGTATTTTAGGAAATATGGAGCAATCTGGAGCAAAAATGAGATCAAGGGACTTCCACGCGCACTGGAGCATCTTCCACGGCCTTATTAAGGAGTTAGCAGCGCTAGATGATGAGCGGCAGAGGAAGAAGTTCGATAGAATCAACGAGGAAGCGAGGAGGAGAAGAAAGAACCACAGAAACAGTTCACTTGGTCGAGTGAAGGACAGCGTTCGGTCGAGTAAAACGGATACAAGATCGCCTGGATTCAAAGCTCACTCGACCGAACAAGAAAGTTCACTCGGGCGAGCAAGAAAGCCCACTCGCCCGAGTATGACAGGGGTTTTCTCCCGAAAATCATCCAACTTACTGGAATTTGGAGAAGACTCACTTGGTCGAGCAAGAAAGTTCACTCGGCCGAGTGAAGAAGTCCACTCGCCCGAGTGTGACAGGGTGACAGACCCCCGAAACCCCCTATTTCTCTATTTTTCTTTGGATTTGTCACTCGGCCGAGTGACATGTTCCATTTGGCCGAGTGGCGCAGTCCGACTGTGTCGCGAATTAGGGTTTTGGGCTGCACCAGGGGCAAATCTGTCAGGAATTTCTGGACGATTTTGACTTGTATTTAAGGCTAGTTTTATTCCTATTTTTAGGAGAGACTTGAATTTAATTTTGACGGCTATTCTTATTGTAATTCTCAGCTGGAGATCATAGACGCGCAATTTGGTTTGTTCTTTCTATTTAAATCGCTAGTTTTTATGAATTGTTTCCTCTCAATCATTAATTTTGCTATGATCTTATTCGTTATTTCTGAGATTGTTATGATCAATTGTGAGTAGTTCCGTCGTTCTAGGGCATGGGGATGAACCCTATGGATCTGATCTTAGAATTGTGATGAATGAATTGAATTGTTGCTAGAATTGAAAGATGGTTAGGTTATGATTGATTTACTACGTATAGCTAGAAATTTCCATTGATTGGGTTTGCAAGAGATTGGATTTCAATCGATGAGAAGGCCTAGATATTCGATTTAGGTTTATAATCGAGATTCTCTAGATTTGATTTGCAAGAGATTGGATCTAAGCTAGTATTTTTATTATAAATCTCTACTCATATTCGTTTGCAAGAGATTGGACGAATACGAACTATCATAATCTAGATCGTAGCTCGTGTTTGCACGAGAGTGGGCTCGAGGTGCGATTGGACGATGATGTCGATCTTCATGCTAGTGGCTTAGGTTGGGGTTTGCACGAGAGTGGGTCCTAATCTAGGTTGCTGTAGACCGGAAATAGCGCGAGAGCGTGAGCTTGGTTCTATATTCAGTTACGACTAGTTCACATTAATTCAAGCTTTGCAACATTGAGATTCACGATCCAAAAGGACAAGTGACGATCTGTAGTAGGGATTCCCCAGCACTAGACGCTTTTATTATATAGAATTCTATTTGTTATTTGAACGACCGTGACATTATTATCCAAACCATTCCATTCTACCATCAATAACTAGGTGATCAAGATAGAGTGCTGTCATTTGTCCTCCCTGTGTTCGATACCCGCTCGCCACTTCACCGTGCGCTTGCGGTAAGACTACAGTCATTTTCTGGGTGTATATCTGGGCGTGATCAGTTGGATCCCTTACCGTAACCCCAATGATCAGTTAGATGTTACAGTAGTGGTGATTCTAGTGAGTGTGTCCGACGGTTGGTCGACGCCTAGCACTAGATAGTCAACCCTCCTTAGCAATGAAGCGGGATGAATTGAGCTCATCCAAACCTATTCCTAAGACTAATACCCTAATTGGAACGATATTTAGGGCGGTCCACCCACATAGACAATCTACACTAGGGTTTAGATAGACCCTAGGCACAAAAATCTACTCTATTAACATCACAACAAGAGATAAACAACAAATAAGGGAAAGTATCACAAGAAGCAAGAGAAATGAAATTAAGACAACACAATTGAAATTAAACTAAAGATAAACAAGAATTCATTACAATTAAACTAAAATTAAGAGGCTTACAGTACATATTGAAGAACATCCCCCAAAAGGTGGGAAACCCTAAAAATCACGAAAGAAGAAGAAGTCATCTCTCAATTTGCTCACAACTATTTATAGTATAGGCAAAAATATAAGGGCGCACGGCCATGCCGCAAATCGGTATGTCTGTGCCGTCGCAAAACAGCTTAGTGCACATATCAGGCTGCTGCTTCAAGCACGGCTGTGCCACAAGTGAGCACGACCGTGTTGATCGTTCTCTAATCACAATTCAGCTACAGGCAGCATGGCTGTGCGAGATGCCAATGCTGCACGGGGAACAATCTGCCTTCTGCAGGGGAACAATCTGCCTTCTGCAGGGGAATTAGCACGGTCATGTGGCGAATCAGCACGGCCGTGCAAATTCTGCTGTAGCTCCTCCCTTGGCATCATGAAATGACACGGCATGTGTTTGCATGCAAGGACGTGCAGTCTGCTCTTTGACATGTATCTTCCCTCTTTTAGCTCTAATATTCGCTAATCTTCACCATAATCTCTCCCAAGCTCCACAAATCATAGATTGACATCGTTTACGTGTGAATTCCTTGAAACGCACAATATACATACCCAAAGTATCAAATGGATAAAAATGCGTAAAAACGGGAGAAATAGCGAGAATGATATGGAATAAATGAGAAGAGTAAAGGGTGAAAGTGGCAGAAAAATATGCATAAAATAAGTCTAACAATCATACTTGAGGAAAATTGTTTGTTATGAAGAACTATATGTGTAGTACCACTATCTAACAAATATACATCTTTATGTTTATCTACATTACCCATTTACACTTATATTGACAACTTCAGATGTCAAATACAGAATAATCAAATTAATACTTAATCAGCATATTGATTCAACAAATATGAAATGAGATAATTGACTTTATTCATAAATTTATTTGGTGCAAATCATCTTTGGAGACATATCCACTCAAAAGAGATAAAATCTTGATGTCATACAATTCCATTAAGATTGTCAAGAAAATCAACGACTTCAAAATATTTCACCACTTCAATAGCAGGTGAGTCATTCTTGACAACATTGACAATAACTTCAACCAAATTCTGATCATTCTTAATGGCATATGTCTCAACAAGCTTGCCCTTTATTTTTTGAGATGCTTGATATAGGTCAACCAAATGTTTGGCCACACGATATATATGTGACTAGTGACCGGTCATCACACAGTGGTGGCATTTGCTATCACCATGCTTTTCACGGTCTTCAGCCATTGTGATTGTTTTGGAAGTTCCCATTACCCTTTCGAGAAAATTTACCATGCTTGCGCTCACGACCATTAGAATGGCCAATAAACTTGCTTTCTCCGATGTTTGCTTCAAGAAGTGTCTTAGAGCATGCATGCCTTAATTCATGATTTTTAGCAACAATTCATTTGTTTTTGCAATAATCAACATGACTGCTATGAGCTTAGAATAAGTCTTAAATTGATGTTGTCGATATTTTTACTGTAACACAATATTTGAAGCATGAAAAGTGGATATTTTCTTCTCTACAAGGTCAACCTCAATGAGCTTAATAACACATAATTCAAGTCTTGAAACGATGTCAAAGAGTGTTGATTTTAATCGGACACAAATTTGAAATCTTGCAAACTTAGATTTTGCCAATCATCTATGCTTGATGGAGAATGACAGATTTGATATTGTCATATCTTTCTTTCAATATTGTCCACAAGATCAAAGGATCTCAGATAGATAAATATTGAACCTTTAAACTATCACTGAGATGCTTGTAGATAATTAACAACGCATTTGCATTATCTTTGACACTATCATCTATATTTTCAAAAATGGCACCAGCACGTCCTTGCCCCCGAAGGCGCAATTCAATATCCAGGATTTGAAATTTAGGCTTCTCAATTTTAGCCATAACACTACAGTTTAATGATTCCTAAATGAATGGATTTAGTATGACAACCTTAGGTACCCAAATGCTTATAGAAACTTGACAACAATTTTTTTCTCAACACTAAAATTTGTATAACAACTTAAAGTGTCAAAAAAATCAAAGCGATGATTTATATGACAACTTTTGGTGTCAATATCACGTATAAGAAATTAAGCAACAATTTCATTCTCAAATAGATCTATCCTCAATGTGACAACTTCAGGTTTCAACACTAATTTAAAGTGGTGATTTCGATTTGACAACTTTTGATGTCAATAAAAATTGAAACATGAAAAAAGAGTAGAAGAATAATAATTTCAATAATAGAATTTGAACTTAATAGAAAATCGAACCTTACTACCTTGTATTACCCTAGACGAGGAGATCCAGACTTAGACTTTGTAGAGCCTTTGTACTGTTAATGTGTTGTAGAAGAATAATAATTTCAATAATAGAATTTGAACTTAATAGAAAATCGAACCTTACTACCTTGTATTACCCTAGACGAGGAGATCCAGACTTAGACTTTGTAGAGCTTTTGTACTGTTAATGTTTTGTAGAAGAATAATAATTTCAATAATAGAATTTGAACTTAATAGAAAATCGAACCTTACTACCTTGTATTACCCTAGACGAGGAGATCCAGACTTAGACTTTGTAGAGCCTTTGTACTGTTAATGTGTTGTAGAACAACGAAAATTGAAGAACAATTGTAATAAAAAAACTAACAAGGACAAAAATAGGTAGAAGAGGAGTAGAGAGTATTATTGATTTTGAGAATAATATTAAGAATTGCAAAAGTGAGGTAGAGAGCCTCTATTTATATTACAATCTCATGTGAGTGGATAGACAAATCTTTTCATCTTCTTGTAACATTACCATTAAATAATGATTTAATGGCTATAAGTATGAAAGTCTCTACCAATTCCTTTTCATATCATCGCATGCATGAATGCTGATATAGTGAGCAAGTCCATTTATATGTAACATAGAAGTAGGAATGCCTCTGCACATTTCTCTTTAGATAAAAAATATATAATGATGTGAATATTTATTATTTCAAAACAATTTAACTATTTCAGAAGAATTTTTGATATAGAAAATTATTTCATAAATAGTTCAAGATGAACAGTACCGAATACTTTTTAGAAAGCCATGTTGGTCCATCCTGGTTTTGCATTATAGAACTTTTTTTGATATATCGGGAAGCAGGAAACATGGGTCGTGGAACACGGGTACACCCGCCCTAATCGCTTAACCCCAAACACGGAGAATCCAAGTATCCATCGGAGCCCTAAAAGCTGGAAAATAAAGAAAAATAAAAGTGGATAGGGGGTAGTGGGATTCGAACCCGGGTTTCCACTGAGACATCAGAGTGATTCAACCACTAGAATGAGCACCGGAGCTCAAAAAAAATTTAAATAGAACTTTCATCTTCACGACTAGTTACCCAAGAAGCGAATGATAGTTACTATGTTTGTTGCAACTAGCTCCTTTCAAGGTTCACTACTGCAGATGAGTCGGGGACCTGTTCACTTGTAACCTCTTCCTTCAGCCGTCTCTACAAAGATTTTCAAATCAACAATGCAGCAGTAATGTAAATGCATGGTTCAAGGAGATTATACAGCAATGCGTGTCGAGGCTATTTTCTGATGGATGGGCCAATTTGTTTAGGTCGCTTGGAGACTGCTCTGTCTGAGATTTGCAAGACAAAACCATCATGGTAGGATGGTCAGGTCTAAAGCCCAATCAAAGCCTCTCCGTCGGACAAACTAGCCCGAGCTGAGTGCCAAATATCAAATTACTAGAAATAACCCATGCACACAGTGCACTGTGGCAAAAAAACACCACGGAAAGGATGCGGTGCACGCACGAAACCGAGAATGGACGAGAAGTGTGGGTGTATGTGTGAGCATTGTGAGGGGTAAAGAGGGTAAAATCAAGGGCTGAATTGCAAAAAAAAACCTTGGGGGCAAAGTGCAACAACACAAATGGCAAGCTTGCAAATAAGGGAAATTGTGGGCATTAAACACAACTCCTCATAGCCACACCCCAAATCAAGCCCACTCTCCCTCCCACCCCCAAGGGTCTCCACCAGGCCAAGGTGGCAAACCATATGCCAATTGTTTGTCATAGTGGGTTTGTCCTAGTAGGACAAACATCACATCAAAGCCTTCATTTTTATAATAGTTTTCAAATTTTAAAAATTCATATTCCATTTTTCCACCCAAAGCTTTCTCTAACCCATTATCTTATCCTAGTCAACATTATAGTCATCAAGCCAAAATATGACTGTGACAAACCCAATCACGTAGGACAAAGATTCAAAGAAGGCCCTCAAATGTATAGTATATAGAGTTTGGGATTTGCTGAGGGAAAGCACGCCATTTATAGGTTTTGTATGGATAGAAGAAAATTGGATGCACTTATTAGGGATTTCAGGAGAATTCCTTTTGTGCAGGATAAATTTAGATATCTTCTGTAGACACTTTTTACTTGCATCTTGTATTGTAGACATTATTCTTCACAGATGCTGGGACATGAGAAACCACCATATAGAAGTGTACATATAGACGGCTCGGCCGAATGCTACTGTTGATAAGGAGCTTGGGGAGAAATTATTTGATGACATCTACTATAACCTCCCAATAGTTATTTAACACATGGCACCAAATCAATTAGCTTTGGTTTTTTCTTTTTTCTTTTCCAAAACATGGGTTAGGAGCGGGGGATGTAAATTCACAAAATTAAATAAATATCAAATAATATCTCCTCTTTGATCTTCTCAAAAAAAAATCAACCCTTCATCTTTTTTCCTCCCAACCCACGCTCGGTGCCTCTATCCTCCGCTCGGCCTCTCTCCTCCAATGACGAACCGCTGCCTCTATCCTCCGCTTGGCCTCTCTCCTCCGGCGACAAACCGCCGCCTCGCTCCTCCAGCGACGAACTAGCACATGTTTTGCATGTTAAAGTTTTGAAAGAAACTACAAAAAAAGATAAATTTCAGGCAAACTTTATGTACGATTAATCGAATGTTTTACAGTTTCCTCCAAAACAACAAGCTATAGCTTGAAGATATCTCTTCATCATCTTCTCCTTGGCTTCGTAATTACCCTGTAATTGGTGAATCATGAGTCGGGAGTCACTTACCAAACGAATATGACGAGCTCCAAGGGCTCGGCATAACTTCAGTACATTGAGTGCCACCTCATATTTGGCAACGTTGTTGGTCACTGGGAAGTTGAATCGGAGGGCGTACTCCACAATTCTCACATTGGGAGTTAGCATAACAATTCCTACTCTGCTGCCCGATCTGGAAGACGACCCGTCTACATACACTACCCATTCCACATCTTCCTTCCGTAATGATGTTGATCGATCTTCAACGACTTGCACATGTAGAGGAGGTTCGTTGATTTGGCCGGAATGTGTCTCTCCTTCTAGACACTCCATGGTGCACTCAACGATGAAATCTGCCAAACCTTGCCCTCTGATCGCTGTCCTTGGCTTGTAGTGTATGTCGAATTCACTTATCTTGACACTCCAGTTAAGCATCTGCCTGGATCTATCCATCCTCGACAAATTCTTCTTGAGCTGTGAATCTGTCAAAACAAAGATAGTGTGAGCTTAAAAATATGCTCGAAGCCTCCTTGCTGTGGTAACGAGGCAATGGGCTAGCTTCTCGATTTGGCTGTAACACGTCTCTACATCTCAAAGCACACTGCCAGTGTAGTAGACCGGCTGCTTGACATTCCCTTCTTCTTTGACCAGCACCGACCTTATTGCTTCTTGAGTGACGGCAAGGTATAGGCTGATCGGGTCTCCTTCATTTGGCTTTGCCAGCAACGGGGGACTTTGAAGATACTTTTTTAAATTGGCAAAGTCTTCGGCACACCTTTCATCCCACTCGACGAGCTTCCTATCCCATTTCATTTGGCTTAGCGCTTTCGTCAGGATCTTGAAGAACAGAAGGGATTTCTTAGCAGACTTTGAGAGGAAGCGTCCAAGAGCGGTGATTTGCCTGTTCAGCCTTTGAAGATCTCTCATCATCTTTGGATCCTGCATATTTGTAAGTGTGGCGATCTTATCGGGGTTATCTTCAATACCTTTCTTTGTGATCATGAAGCCGAGGAATTTTCCTGATTGGACGCCGAATGTACACTTCGCCGGGTTCAGCCACATGTTATTACTCCGAACTTTATCGAACATTTCATCAAGATCGTCAATATGATCCACCGAGCACCTCGATTTGACGAGCATATGATCAACGTAAACCTCCAAATTCCTCCTGATTTCATTGTGGAAGACATTGATGACCATTCGTTGAAAGGTGGCCCCTGCATTTTTCAGACCGAACGACATTTTCCTGTAACAATAAATTCCTCGGTCAGTAATAACGGAGGGTTTCTCCTCTCCTTTCAATGCCATCTGTATTTGGTTATAGCTAGAAAAAGCATCTATGAAGCTGAGGAGTTCGTATCCCGAGGCGTTGTCCATTAAATGATCTATCCGAGGTAACATATAGCTGTCTTTTGGGCAGGCCTTATTCAGGTCGGTGAAGTCGACGCACATCCGCCATTTCTTGTTTGACTTCCTCACCATTACTACATTAGCAAGCCATTCTGGGCATTGTACCTCCCGGATGAAGTTTGATTGGAGAAGATGATCTACTTCTGATCACTCCATATTTTACACCCTTTTCCTGCATGTTTGCATGCCATTTAGATCGCTCAAATCGTGGTTTTCACGTTTATTCGACAATATTGTGATGCTTTTCACGATTTGTTATTTTTTTCATATTTCAGAAGATTTGGAGTGATTTGGAGTGATTCTGAGATGCACCCACTCCGGAGTGTCACCGACGACTCTATTGGGGGGTATTCTGCAATTGGAGAGGAGTGGAAGAAGAAAGAACGTCGTAGGAGCGACGAGAAGGCAAAAATACGAAGAATGGGTATTTTCAGCATGTCACTCGGTCGAGTGAAGGAGTCACTCAGCCGAGCATAGACAGCCCGCTTGGTCGGCCGAGATCGGACACGCAACAGAGCTAATATCAGCGTGCACATAGCCGAGCATCGCCAGACCACTCGACCGAGCACCGAGTTATCCCTTGCCTGAGTGGAGCCAAGACGATGAAAACAAAAGATGCTGAACTCTTTAGAATCCGTCTGTACAGTCCCAAGCTCCGACTCGGCCGAGTGACGAACACCGTCCGCCCGAGTGAAGAACGCCCATCGACCGAGTGAAGAAAAGTCACTCGACCGAGTGACTCCCGAGGAGACGACCCCCAAGACCCCTTAACTCTCTGTAATTGTACAGGGTTTGTCACTCGGCCGAGTGACATTTGTCACTCGGCCGAGTGAGCTGCGCTGCCTGTAGCGTAAACTACGATTTTGAGGCTGCGCAGGGGTATTTTCGTCAGGGATTTTTGGGCGATTTTGGGGGGTATTTAACCCCATTTTTAAACCTAGTTTAGGGAGCTTTTCCAGAACTTTTTGGCAGCCTTTTTGATTAACTTTTAGAGAGATTAGATTGAGCTTTTAGGGAGGAGAGAAAAGTGTTATTTTGTTGGATGCTATTTTGTTCTTCATTGGGTTGTCTCTCTCCCCCTCAAAAACTCCATTTTTATTTATATTTTGAATATTGCTATGAATTCTATTGATTTTGATTGTGAATTTTTATTGCATTTTATTTGAATTGTGAGTAGTCTTATCGTCTTAGGGCGTAGGGATGAACCCTACGAACCCTATTTCTAATTTGTGATGAATTGGTGAAATTATTGCTAGAATTGATTAGGGTTAGTTTGGGGTTGCTATAATACGAATAGCTAGGGATTCATACCAATTGGGATTTGCAAGAGATTGGATCCCAACTCGATAGGAAGCCCTAGAAATTCGAATTGGGTTGCAATTGAATTTCTCCGGAATCGGTTTGCAAGAGATTGGACCGAAACTAGGGTTTTCGATTAGAATTCTATACCAATACCCGTTTGCAAGAGATTGGACGGGTAGGAACTATCCCAACCTAGGTCGTAGCTCGAGTTTGCACGAGAGTGGGCTCGAGATGCGATTGAACGATGATGTTGTTCTTCACGCTAGTTTTCCTAGGTTAGGGTTTGCAAGAGATTGGACCCTACCCTAGGTTTGCTATAGACCGGCAATAGCGCGAGAGAGTGAGCTTGGTTCTACATTTAGTTGCAACTAGTTCACCCGAATTTCGAGTCTAGCAATTGTGAAACCTACGAATCACAATGATGAGATACGGCAAGTAGCGGGGATTCCCTACCCCTAGACGTCTTTATTAATTTGATATTTTCTTCCGTATAATTGAACGACTGTGACAGCATTACTGCGAATATTTCTCGACCATTCTTATAGCCAGGTGGATTGAAGAAGACACTGTCATTAGGCCTCCATGTGTTCGATACCCGCTCGCCACTACACCGTGCGCTTGCGGTAAGACTAGCGAGTCGCCGTCCCGGGACGTGTATCCGGGGCGCGACCATGTTTTTGGCGCCGTTGCCGGGGAGGCAATAGTGTTTGATTCTACCTACCTAGCTATTTTTCTTTTTTTTGTTCTATTATTTCTATTTTTATTTTGCCCTTCCGTTGTGCTAACTATTTCTTTGAAACTCTGTTTTCCCTTGCATGTACACAAGATCCTCGGCGAACCCCAAAGAAATACTATACGATCCGGAGATCGAGCGCACATTGAGGAGGATCCTAGCAGAGAGGAGACCCGTTACGGAAGGAAATTTTATGACCCATCCTGAGACACCCGAAGAATTGACGGCGAGAATGGCAAGGATTATTTCCATAAGAGATAGGCTTCGGCCTAAGACTTCTTCCACGACCTCGTCCATAGCCATGCCGGAGTTGGCGGCCGACAAAAATTTCGAGTTGAAGACAGGATTGGCGGTTCTTATGCAACAAGATCCTTTTCATGGGAACTCCCATGAAAACCCTCATTACCACATCCAGCTCTTCCTATCAAAATGTGCCACCTTCCAAATGCCGGGCGTCTCCGTAGATGCTATCAGACTGCGCCTCTTCCCTTTCACACTCAAGGACAAGGCCTTATATTGGTTGAGAACGCAAGCTGAAGGAATCTTCATCACTTGGGATGAATTGGCAAGTGCCTTCGTCGACAAATTTTACCCGCCCTCTAAGACGGTGAAGATAAGAAGTGCTCTCATGTCCTTCAAGTAAAGACCACAGGAGACTCTCTATGAGGCATGGGAGCGCTTCAAGGACTTGCAACATCAATGCCCCCATCATAGCATTGAGGACTGGGAGCTTGTCCACAGTTTCTACAATGGACTCAAACCGGGCACGAAGTAGATTATCGATGTCACCGCAAATGGAGCCATTTTGTCGAAGACTCCCGATGAAGCTACGGCCTTGCTTGAGGAGATGGCCTCGAACAACCAACAGTGGGGCGATGAGCGAGGACACTCTTCATCCTCCTTGAAGCCATCTAGCATTTATGAGGCCAAGGCCGTTGCTGAGCTAGCCAACAAATTTGATTCTCTCCACAAGGTAGTGGAGAGATTGGAGAAGTACATTACGGAGCCTCAAGGAGCCCCTCCTACATCCACGCCGACAAATCATATGAGCGATTGGCAAGACCAATCCCAAGCCATGTATGTAGGAGGAGAGCAAGGAGAAGGAGCTTTGGAGCAAATTCAATATGTCGCGGGGAATTCTGGATATTGGGCCAATCTGGCCGCTAGAAACCATCCGGGTTTCTCATATGCTAATAATGATGGTGCATTGAACCCCCCGCAACAACAACCTCCTCAAGCTCGAGCTCCACCACCACAACCAAATTATCCACCAAGGGGGCCACCGCAACAAAACTTCCCACTGAGGCAACAAGTGGGACCTTATAGGCCACCCGGGTATAATCAAGGGTGGAGAAATCCCAACCCTCCACAAGCTCAACAACGTTCGGATTTTGAAGCTAAGGTGGATGAGTTTATGGCGGAACAAAGAAAGATTAACGCCACGTTGAAGGCGGGACAAGATTCTCTCGCCACCGTCGTCGCTCAAATTGGGGAGCAACTTGCGTTGCTCAATAAAAACAATCAACAATTACCGGCTCAACCCGAGCCGAATCCACAGGGCAACACCGGCCATATCAATACGGTCGTTGCGGTTACAACAAGAGGAGGGAAGGATACCACTCCCCCCATGACTCAAGTCAAGGAGCCCGTGGTGGAGATTCTACAAGAGAGCGAGCCGACAATTGAAGTTGAAAAAGAAAAGGAGCCGCAAGGAGAAGTGAAATCTAGAATGGAGGAGCTTATTGATGAGCGCCGATTTATGCCACCGGTGCCCTTCCCTCAATGGCTAGCTAGAGCCAAGATGGAGAAACGGCTAGCCAAGTTTCTCGAGTATTTGAGAGGGGTGAGCCTCAATATCCCCTTCCTCGACGCTATAGTGGAAATCCCATCCTACGCCAAGTTCTTAAAGGACTTGATTACGGGAAGGAAGAGGAAGGAGAAGATCATGCTCGCGGAGGAAGGGACTTGGTTCACAAAGAGGGAAAAGGAGCCCGCCAAATTTAAAGATCCAGGGAGTTTCCGGATTCCTTGCACTCTAGGCGGCGCCCCCCTACAAAAAGCATTGGTAGATTTGGGGGCTAGTGTTAGCCTCATGCCTCTCTCCATGTTCCGGAAGTTGAATACCGGCACGGATTTGAAGCCTACCGACATGCGGATTCAACTAGTAGACGGTCGGATTACAAGGCCGGTTGGGATCGCAGAGGACATCCCACTCCAAGTTCCGGGGGGCATATGGTTGCCATGCGATTTCGTGATACTGGACATCAAGGAGGAGGGCGATACATCGCTCATACTTGGACGCCCATTCCTCGCCACCGTCGGTGTCATCGTCGATGTGCGGGAGGGGACTCTTACCTTGAACGTCGGCAACATCGAAGTGGAGCTCCATATACCGAAGGCAATGAAGCATATGCCGTATCATGAGGAGCTAGATTACATGGACCTCCTCGACGAGGTCAACCAAGAGGCGATCCCCCGCTCCATCGGCGCACCCCACGAAGATAGCTTCGAAGAAGGCCTAGATTTGGCCGAGGAAGAGAAGATGGAGCACTCCCCCGATATCTCCATGGCGATTGATGATGGCGACGCTGATGTCGCAAGAATACAGGAGCTCTACAAGCTCTCAAAGTTGAGAACTCCGAAGAAAGCTCCACCGATACGACGATCGGTGTCACCGGCAAAGTCGAAGACCGGAACAAGCTCTAGCTTGAGGGAGCCACCCCCAACATTGCCCATGACGAAGGGGCGCTAAGGAAGACCACACACAACCATGATCCAAATCCAAGCGGTCTTCCCGGCAAATTCGACGGGTGCATCTCATATGCACCCAATATCCCACGTTAAATTGAAAATTTAAAGGGGTCGAGCTCAAGACCTTAAACGAGCACTTGTCAGGAGGCAACCTGACGGTTATTGCATTATTTTTATTTTGGTTTTTATTTTTGTTTTAGACCTTATTAGTGTTTTTGAGTCGTTCGCCCGAAAAATTGTGACAACGGGTCCTATTTTCTTTGACAGGAGGAGGAGTAAAGGATATCTATCATATGGAGGATAACCGAGGCGAAGAAGAGTGCTCCAAGAATGCGCTCGAGGCTTAGGAGGAAGAAGAAACTACCTGGAGGAAGAAAAATAGAGAGTAGAGCCAAAACGGAGCCCCGAAGCAGGAAACAGAGCCTCACTCGGCCGAGTACCATAGTCACTCGGCCGAGCAAAGAAAGCCGTCCGCCCGAGTGGCGCACCAACGAGGGAAGTCTGCTGTACCCAACTCTCTGTCTTTTTTATGATTTCAGTATAAACTTCCACTCGGCCGAGTATATTTCTTCACTCGGTCGAGTGAAACTGATACCCTCCTAGGGCGAAAATTTCCGAGTAGCCTGTGCCACTCGGCCGAATGGACTTTTTCCACTCGGTCGAGGGTGGCAAGGCCACTCGGCCGAGTCGTAAGTGGTGGGGAGAAGATTTAAACTCATTTTTCGTTACGTCACTCGGCCGAGCGACAGAGTCCTCGGCCGAGTCGTAACTACACATATATATATCGCGCGGGCTCGGCGCGAATTTCAACACAGCCATTCCCAATTCTCGCCCGAGCCCCCGCAACCCTTCAGCTTCCCTCGCCCGCGACGCAACCCCCCTCGCCTGATTCTAGCTGCCGCCGGCCCCGATCGCCGACCCACCGCCGGCGACCGCTCCAGCGACCACCCCCCACCGCCGGCGACCTTCCTCGCCGCCGGCCTAGCTCCGGTGATCCCCTATTTCGTGTAAAATCTCTTTTTTTCTCCCCATTTTTGACGATCCGAGTACCCATTGAGCCCCTAACTCAAATCGATTTCTTTACTTATCTGTTATACCCCATCTCCCCCCTGAATTTTGAATTTTATACGCTGATATCATTGTTTGATGTGCAGGCTATCTTGGGGGAGCTTAGGGGAGCTTTCGGACGCGCTATTGGCTCCGTGAAGGCGGCGTCTTCACACTTATCTGCTGTTTTGCTCTTGTGGCGTGTTCAGGTACATTCGTTCCATTTTTTATAGCACGCCGCATTTTTCATTAGTTGGATGAGCACTCGGGGCACACATGCCGCCCCGTACACGGCCACGCACTCGGGGAGCTTCCGCCAAGCGGAAGCGGACGGATGAGCCCGGCCCCTCCCATGTTAGGGAGGACTCCCCTCACCCTTCACCACCTCACCCCACACAGCCACTTCCAGCCGACCCCATCCACCCGCAGCCACTTCCAGCCGATCCCGTTCACGCACAGCCACCACCGGCTCCGGCCGTCGGGCCGCTGGGGATCACGTTCAGAGACGACGCACAGCACGTCTGATTTGAGCGTATCGCCCAGCGCCCGATAGTACCCTCCAGGTTTGCTCCTTTAGCAGACCTAGACCGCCTGGGGGTACTTGAGGGGATGCTCACGTTGTACGACAACATGGGTTGGCGAGATTTTCTGTCTGTGTCGGCAGACACCTACGTCCGTCCGACACTCGAGGTACTTAGCTCGATCGTCCGGACCGCTGAGGGATTCTCCTTTAGACTCATGGATCGAGAGTGTCAGATCACTCTTGATATGCTTAGAGCATTCTTTCAGTGGCCCGCAGTCCCCGCGCCCGACCGAGCCTACACCCCCACACACATCCCTCCGCCATCTTTCGATTCCCACGCCTTTTGGGCTCGGATCACGGGTTAACCACACACCTTTGACCCTAGTAGGGCCAAGGCCTCAGCCATAGTCCACCCCTACCTCCGCATAGCACAGCACCTTATGGCGACCACCTTTCTAGCGAGGTACGAGCCTGGGACGATGTCTACGCCTGAGCTCTATATGCTCTACGCGATGACTCGCCCCAGAGTTCTGGATAGGGATGGTGTTGCGATGGTCCCCGTCGTTGAGATTGACATTCCTAGCTGGTTTTTGGACCGCATCATAGTATCGGTGGGCGCTCGTTCCTCGATATGTTGTGGCGGCCTGATCACCTTGCTAGCCCTGATGACCGGTGAGGACCTTCCGGTCGACCTGCATCGACCTTCGGGTCCCACGTCACTTTCGATAGACGTCATGGCCCGGATGAAGATGCTTCGTCCCCACGACCAGCGGCACTGGGTATGGTTGCACGGTCCCTTCGGTGCTGACTACATGATCCTCCCGAGCCCCGCTCGGACATACATAGGACCGGCACACGAGGACTGGCTTCCGGCGATGGATCTCCTGATCCCCGCCACCTACGCGCTTGAGGCCGAGGAGGCTGTGCAGGTACCCCCTGCACCTGTAGACCCTACGATCCCTCAGCCTGAGCCTGCACTTTCTACCGCTCCCGATACCTCTGTCCACACTTCTGCCAGTGTCGGGAGTACACTTGCTGAGTCGTCCTCCACTTCCACCACGCCTACCACCACCCCCACCACTGCTGTGCCCCTGTCGGTTGAGCCCCTCACCTCTTTGCTACCCGAGCGTCCACCTTCTATTGTTGAGATCGGCGAGTCTTCCTTTGCTTCCGTCGTGGAGACCCTATCCACTTTGATCTCCGCTGTGGTCTCACCTTTTGGACCCCACACTTCCTCCCCAGCGGTCGACCTTTCTATCTCCACGGCAGCAGTCCTATCCGAGAGTGTCGTGACGTCTGTTCCCACGTCTGTGTCACTGACCTCTCTTGCTGCCTCGTCACCGATTTTGTCTTCCACTTCCACTGCTGCTGCTTCCACCTCACACTAGCCTGCGTCCCAGCCTCGCACTGAGGCTGGGCATCCACTAGTGAGCACAGCCCCCTTTCCACACATGCCTGCTGGCCCGATTGTTTACACCGTCCGTGTCCGACAGCCCTGACCTGCTCAGCCTAGACCTGTCCGTCCCTCCGCTCCACCACCCCCTGATGCCATAGTTCAGAGCATTCGTGCTTTTGAGGGGGTGGTGAGTGGACTCAGGGGCGATTTTAGGGCTCTGTCTTCCACAGTCACCGCCATGCAGCACCACCTCGAGCTACTTACCGACATTCACTTTTGCCTGACACAGATTCTCGAGCGACTGCCATGACCACCACCACCCACCCAGCAGACTGTTACCCAGCCACGACCACCACCACCACCTCCTCCGCCTCAGGACGGAGATGGCGCGGCACCACCTGCTTAGGCACACCCTTGATGCCATTGATCTTTTTTGTCGTTATGCTGCCCATTCTCTGCTAGGTCCTGTCTATATATATTTTTTGCGCCCCCTCCTCCCCTCACTATTTTTGTCCCCATTTTGATCATATCATTCTATATCCTTTTTCGGGAGTGAGGGAGAGTATTTTTGGTGACACACACATATCTGCATCACTCTTATCCTTGCATGCATCACATCCGCATCATAATCTCATTTTGTTATTTTTATTTTTATTTCTTTTTATCATGCATGCACCCACCCCCCCACCCATTACACGTCTCTCGGTGTGCCACACTTCGCACATTGAGGACACTGTGCACTTTAGCTTGGGGGAGTGAGTTCTCACACTTTTTACTTTTATCGCCTTTTATTTTTGGTTTTTCCACGTTTTTTCCACTTCTGCACCCATTTTTCATCACTTTTTCATTTTTTTACCATGCATCACGTTTTTCTTATTTTCTTTGTGTGCTGCATTATAAATAGTTTTTATTTTCGTTTATCTTTATTTTCTTTCATCTTTTGCTAGAGATGACTTTTCTGTGATGATGATGACGTGGTGTTAGCTTTTCTCTATATGCATGCTATATTTGTCATGTCATAGACTTTTATTTCTGATATCATATGCTATGTCCTGTTTTGCATTTAGAAATAGTAACCCACTATCTTTTGATGTATGAAAATGGATGAAATTCTATTATTAGCTGATATCTGATGATTCATATGTATGCTATCGTAGAAAACACACCAAGATTCACGCATTGATTGCTTATATCTGGAGTACTGCTTTCTTTTCTCATATCACTTCTTATTGCATGCTTGGTACGCTTCACTTTGGGTTGATTGAATGTTTGTTAGCAATGATAAATCTGGAGTAGTTTACTTTTTGAGATCAAACTAAGTAGATTAGATTACCCTGCTGAAGTTGTCATGCACGTCCCATAGAGTGAACTGAGAGATACATTTATTTCTTTCTCCACATATCTTGAACATAATTTCTCTATTTTAAATTCATTAGTGAATCTCCCCTTTGCAATTCTATTATTGGCATCCCCCGTTATTAAATCACATGCTCCAAATTCCCCAAAACCCAAAGAAAAAAAATATACTTGTTTATCCTTCTCTTTGATTTGGGATTATTTGTGTATATTTTATATTGAAAAAAAACAGAAAAAGATTTGAGAATAAGAGAAGAAAAGAGAAAAGAAGTTCGAAAACGTCATACACTTTGTCTCTTTCTTCCCTCTTTTGCTTTTATTTTAGTTTTCTTTGATTTTTGGAGCTTCATAAGAAACGGGGATGTAAATATTATTTTGTATATACCACCACGCTTATAGATAAGCTTGTGGGAGAGAATCCAATGATGTGTGAGAGAGTGACTACCTGACGGTGCATGACAACCTAGGCTAAGTAATATTTTATACTCGGAGAGATTGCTAAAGTTTCACGAAATCCAGAAATCTACGCTTAGCATTCATTTCATGAAAACCACACCTTTTCTATTCTTACTACTCTATCGTGTGATATCTCTTATACTCCTTATAGAAAGCATTCAATTGAAAAGTGTGTGATCTACGATATTGTATACCGCTTTAGATGCTTCAGACGATGTTAATCTTAGAATTATTCCATTTTTCATGCTAAATTGATATTCTTGGGTTTTCTATTTCAAATGCACCATTATACTATGATATCAAAATAAAAATCTTTGACATGTGTTTTGTATTCGATGCATGCTATACGAGTAAGCAAAACCCACGTCCTGAGAAAAATGATCTAGCAACTTCCCCCTTCATTTTCTATTTTATTTTTTTCGTTTTCCGTTTTCTGCCTTTCCGCCGTTTCTATTTTCTTTATCCACCGGGTTCGCTTTTTACTCATCTTCCTCGAGGACGAGTAAGAGGTAAGCTTGGGGGATTTTGATCACTCCATATTTTACACTCTTTTCCTGCATGTTTGCATGCCATTTAGATCGCTCAAATCGTGTTTTTCACGTTTATTCGACAATATTGCGATGCTTTTCACGATTTGTTGTTTTTGTTGTATTTCAGGAGATTTGGAGCGATTTGGAGTGATTCTGAGATGCACCCACTCTGGAGTGTCACCGACGACTCTCTTGGGGGGTATTCTGCAATTGGAAAGGAGTGGAAGAAGAAAGAACGTCGTAGGAGCGACGAGGAGGCAAAATACGAAGAATGGGCATTTCAGCATGCCACTTGGCCGAGTGAAGGAGTCACTCGGCCGAGCATAGACAGCCCGCTCGACCGGCCAGATCGGACACGCAACAGAGCTAATATCAGCGTGCACTCGGCCGAGCATCGCCAGACCACTCGGCCGAGCACCGAGTTATCCCTCGCCCGAGTGGAGCCAAGACGACGGCAACAAAAGATGCTGAACTTTCTGGAATCCGTCTGTACAGTCCCAAGCTCCGACTCGGCCGAGTGACGAACGACCGTCCGCCCGAGTGAAGAACGCCCATCGGCCGAGTGAAGAAAAGTCACTCGGCCGAGTGACTCCCGAGGAGATGACCCCTAAGACCCCCAACTCTCTGTAATTGTACAGGGTTTGTCACTCGGCCGAGTGAGCCACGCTGCCTGTAGCGTAAACTGTGATTTTGAGGCTGCGCAGGGGCAATTTTCGTCAGGGTTTTTTGGGCGATTTTGGGGGGTATTTAACCCCAGTTTTTAACCTAGTATAGGGAGCTTTTCCAAAACTTTTTGGCAGCCTTTTTGATTAACTTTTAGAGAGATTAGATTGAGCTTTTAGGGAGGAGAGAAAAGTGTTATTTTGTTGGATGCTATTTTGTTCTTCATTGGTTTGTCTCTCTCCCCCTCAAAAACTCCATTTTTATTGATATTTTGAATATTAGTATGAATTCTATTGATTTTGATTATGAATTTTTATTGCATTTCATTATGAATTGTGAGTAGTCCTATCGTCTTAGGGCGTAGGGATGAACCCTACGAACCCTATTTCTAATTTGTGATGAATTGGTGAAATTATTGCTAGAATTGATTAGGGTTAGTTTGGGGTTGCTATAATACGAATAGCTAGGGATTCATACCGATTGTGATTTGCAAGACATTGGATCCCAACTCGATAGGAAGCCCTAGAAATTCAAATTGGGTTGCAATTGAATTTCTCCGGAATCGGTTTGCAATAGATTGGACCGAAACTAGGGTTTTCGATTGCAATTCTATACCAATACCTGTTTGCAAGAGATTGGACGGGTAGGAACTATCCCAACCTAGGTCGTAGCTCGAGTTTGCACGAGAGTGGGCTCGAGATGCGATTGAACGATGATGTTGTTCTTCACACTAGTTTGCCTAGGTTAGGGTTTGCAAGAGATTGGACCCTACCCTAGGTTTGCTATAGACCGGCAATAGCTCGAGAGCGTGAGCTTGGTTCTAGATTTAGTTGCAACTAGTTCACCCGAATTTCGAGTCTAGCAATTGTGAAACCTACGAATCACAATGATGAGATACGGTAAGTAGCGGGGATTCCCTACCCCTAGATGTCTTTATTAATTTGATATTTTCTTCCGTATAATTGAACGACTGTGACCGCATTACTGCGAATATTTCTCGACCATTCTTATAGCCAGGTGGATTGAAGAAGACACTGTCATTAGGTCTCCCTGTGTTCGATACCCGCTCGCCACTACACCGTGCGCTTGCGGTAAGACTAGCAAGTCGCCGTCCCGGGACGTGTATCCTGGGCGCGATCAACTTCATCGACCATCGCTCGCATATTTTCTCCTCCCATGCTGTGCTTCTTTTACTTGATGTGGCAAGCTATGGGATCCACATGTAACTCATGAGTAATCACCCGAGGATCCACGCCTGGCATATCTTGGGGCTCCAAGCGAACACATCGACATTGGCACGAAGGAAAGTAATGAGCTTTGCCTTCATGTCCGGTTGTAGCCTTGAATAAATGGATGTGGTCTTCCCTTCCTGATGCAATAAAGGTATCAGTTCGGCTTCTTCCACTGGTGTTAGTTGTTGATCGGCATACTCTTCTCTGTTATCAAGGAAATCAACAGGAAGAGCTTGTTCGGTGTTCTTATTCTTCATAGAGAGTAGATAGCATGATCGTGACTGTTGTTGATTGCCCTTCACTTTTCCCACTCCATTTGGGGTCGGGAATTTCACCATTAGATGCAACTGGGACGGGACGGCCTTGATGGAAATGAGGTATGGTCGCCTAATGATACCGTTGTATAGTGACTTTAGATTTACGACTACGAACTTCATCATTTTGGTAATGGACTACGGGCGATCTCCAAGACTGAATGGAAGATTTATCATCCCCATAATAGCAACGAAATGACCGATGAATCCGCTAATGGGGCATGTGCACGGTTAAAGATCAGTCGAATTTAAGCCCATCCTATCGATGGTGGATGTTGAGGGGGAGGAACTCGCTTACAATAAATTTGTATTAGGGGGAACCAAGGGCACGGTGGTTATATTGATAAGTGGATGTAGGTGGGCCTTTTGACAGGTAATTGGAGGGGTGGAGAGGCTAAACTTTCCGCCGGTGCAAATCGCGGCGTCGAATCCCGCCAGAGGCGATGGAGGACGATCGGATGGCGGGAACCGAAGGCGGATCTCGGCCAGGGGCGAGCTACCCTGCACAACGAGCAACTCATCAGAAAGGCGGGGTTGGGGTCCAACTCTTAGCCTCTCCGATGCCTAAGTCAGTATCTGGACTTAAAGCGGAGGCCGGGCATGCCGGTCGGACTGAGGGTGTGTCGACCGTACGTGGCGGGCTATAGGTGGGAGAACAAAGATATGGACGACCTTTGCTCTCGTGTGTGAATAATGGGATTTAGAGAGAAATTGCCAACCCCCCTCCCCGTAAGAGGTGTGGGGGTATTTATACCTGACGGGAGACGATTAGGTGGGGGCTGACCTGGCATGCTGACTCGACGTGCTGAGTTGGCCCGGCTGTCAGTGGAAGCTTCAGATGAGGATGTCAGGAACGGGAGTGTCAGCCTCTCTTTTGTCAGATGGCGTAACGGCCAGGGGCGCTTTTGTCAGAGTGTCGGGGTGTCAGGGCCGAAAGCATTAAATGTCAGGGGGCGCAGCGGCCAGGTGGTGCTTTGTCAGGTGGTCAGGCGGCGCTAGTGTCAGTCGTGTCCTTATACTAGGTTGTTTGTCGTGCGTGATGAATCAAGGGTCCGGCGGTGCTATCCCCCCGGCGGGGTTTGCATGGGACCGACGGGTCGACCTGTTCGTGGGTTGTTCGGCCTGGCCGGGCACCTCTTCGGGTGCGGACCACGGACCGCTGGCTGGGGGGGTACGTGCGTGTCTCTGTCAGCCTCGGACCCCCGGGCCGGTGGTCCGTTCGCAAAGGGGTGAATCAGTGAGGTATATCGGTGGTTCGAGGCAGGAGATGGACTCCCACGATCTTTAGGTCGTAACAATGGACATAAACAATATGTCACACGAAATTCCTGTATCAACCAAGAGTTTCAACACTTCGACCGATCCTATGATGGTAGTAATGACTATAGCATCATCGTGCATCATCTCGACTCCTTCCAAGTCTTCATCTGTGAAACCGATCATCGGCGTAACAACTCTTTGTCGCTTATGGTCAGTATTTACCACCATGACTGGTCGTGCGTATGCTTTCCGAGCTGATGATGACAGACCCGCATGAAGATGGTCTGCCACATATGACATCGTTCTTCACTGTTATCAGTTGAGCATCTTCAGGCTGGTTTCTATCATTGGGGTCTCTTCTTGCATGATTTGGTTTCTCAAGAAACCTTCTTAGATGCCCCTGCTGAATTAGCCATTCAATATCATTCTTTAAAGTTAAGCAATCATCAGTGTCATGACCATGATCCTGATGATAACGACAGTAATTATCTCGATCTCTTCTATCCCCTGGACTCTTCAAGGGCGTGGGTAATTTTTCAAAATGTCCTTCAGCTTTAGCCACAGCCTTGATATCCGCCGTGGAGCATTCAACTTGAGGGGACTTGCTGGAACCCTATCTCTTCTTTTCGGGGACTTTGGTCTCTTCTTCTTGGATTCTGGTTTCTTCGATCGATGATCCCACGATCACATATATCTACATTCGGCATCGATCTATCGTTGGGGGGTTCCTTCTTCGCTTCCTTGTGTGAGGTCCCCCCTTCCATGGTCGCCAGTGCCTCATCCCTGAGCATAAGTCTTTGTGTCCAAGTAAAAAGGTTACCCAGGTTTCTTGAGGGGTCGTATTGTAGAGATTTCAAGAGCACTTTATGACAAAGTCCCTTCTTGAACGTCTCAATGGTCATCTCGTCACTGCAATTCGTGACATTCAGCCTCTCTTTTTGGAACATCTTGATGTACTTACGGTTGCTCTCTCCCTCCTTCTGTACTATTGCAAGCAAGTGGTCCGATGCATGCTTTCTTCGTCGGCTAGCCATGAATTATCGGTAAAATTCCAGCATTCATTCTTTGAATGAGTTGATAGATCGATCAGGCAAACTATTATACCATTCCATCACCGATTTTTCCAAAGTGGTTTGAAAAGCATGGCAAAGGAGGGCATCATTTGCCCCCCAGAATCTCCATGCTGTGCTTATACCATTGGATGTGATCTTTAGGATCGCTTGATCCATACTATTCCACATCGGGGAATTTGAACTTTCGAGTAAAACGTGCCGATGTGCTTCTTCTTGTAAAGGGGTCGCTCTCATCGTCAAAATTATTGGATAGCAAACTAGAGCTGCGACGGTGGTTCTGACGTCTTCTCCGCCTAGATAGGTCGGATGACGAATCAAAGGACTCATCCCAATTGTCATACCGATTATCCTTTCGGGCTCCTCTCTACTTATTTCCTCAGTGGGGAGTTCGACTCCAGTCGCATTGATCATTCTTATTGCGATGATCACCACAACGAGGACTCCTGCTACCTCCTCCACGATCATCACGACGTGGACTCCTGCTTCTTCGACGCTGATCATCACGATAAGGGCTCCGGCTCCTCTGGCGTCGATCATCACGACGAGGACTTTGGCTTCTTTCACGCAAATCATCATGACGAGTGCTTCGTCTTCTCTCCCATTGATCATCATGGCAAGGACTCGTGCTCCTTCCATGCCAACCCACGCGACGTGGGCTTCGGCTTCTTCCGCGTCGATTAACTTGACGAGGACTTGCACCTCCTCTATGCCGATCACCATGGTAATGACTCGGGCTCCTTCCACGTCGATTTCCACCATTGTTGGGCTGGCCCACCAGGTTCGTGCTTCCGACCATCTTCCCCTCACCGAGTTCTCCTCCAAGAACCCTCCCACGAGGTTTTTGATGTGTCTCTAAATTTCACATATTATCTATATATTTACATGTCAAAATGATTGCTCAAAGGTCTAGTTATTTCATTAACTTCTGGAGTGTAATTTCAGGGAATATCGAGCAATTCGGAGAAATTTGGAGAGAAAGACATAATCATCAATGCCGGAGCTTCAAGAAATCACATTTGAGGAGTTAGAACTATTGGATAAGACGCCAAGAGAAGTGAACAAGACGAAAAGAGAGATAGAAGAAGAGGATAGTAAGAAGCTCTTAACAAACCAGACAGCTCAGTCGAGTGCCTAGTGCACTCGACCGAGTTTGTGCAACGAGTAGAAGACCAAAAGCTTGGCTAAATTGGAGCTTAACCGCTGGACCGAGCGCCCGAGCGCTCGGGCCGAGCGGTGATCGGCCCCCAGATACACCCCCAGGAGACAGTCATAGTTTTACCGCAAGCGCACAGTGTAGTGGCGAGCGGGTATCGAACACGAGGAGGTGGTGTTGGCTCCAATCTATCCTAGGTTGGTTCGACTACTAAGGTTTATTGGTGGAGATGGTTGTGATGTGATGTAATGACAATAGTGATGGATGTCGGTGTCGGTGATAAAGGGTTGGATAAATATCGATTCAAATTCAATATACTAAAAAATACCTAGGGCTAGGGAATCCCCACTATGAGTCGTCATGCATCTCTGTGAATCGCGAATCTCAATGCTGCAAGACTTGGATTGAGGTGAACTAGTTGTAACTAAATAGTGAACCAAGCTCACACTCTCGCGGTATTGCCGGTCTATAGCAACCTAGATTAGGACTCACTCTTGTGCAAACCCTAACCTAAACCACAAGCATTAAAATCGACATCATCGTCCAATCTCAACTCGAGCCCACTCTCGTGCAAACTCGAGTTACGATCTAGATTGTGATAGCTCGTTTTCGTCCAATATCTTGCAAACGAATATGGGTATATATTTATAATAAAAATGCTAGCTTTGGTCCAATCTCTTGCAAACCAAGTCTAGTGAATCTCGATTATAAATCTAAATCGAATATCTAGACCATCTCATTGATCAGAGCCTAATCTTTTGCAAACTCTGGATCAATGGAAATTCCTAGCTATCCGTAGTAAATCAATCACAATCTAACCTTCTAACAATTCTAGCAACACAGAAATTCATTCATCACAAATCTGACATGAGATCCATAGGGTTCATCCCCTTCCATAGAATAACGATCAACCAAGCATAGCAATAACGATATAGGAATCAATAAAAAATATTGCTTGCATATAAAAAGATATCAAATCGATGGTTCATACAACAAGAACAAAGATACTTAGCTTTGATGAAGAACTTCAATCTAATTACAAGATTTTAGATCTAAGAGGGGGCCTAGGGCATGGCCTAACCACTGAAAAAGTCTCCAAGGAAATAATAGGAACTGCCCTCTAATGACGGCTACAAATCCTATATACAGCCCCCTCAAAACCCTTGCAAATAACCCTAAAATACCCTCTAAAATTCGTGCCCAAAGTCAGCTCTGCCGCAACTTAAGTTCTGGACCCGCGCTCACTTGGCCGAGTAGAATATAGCTCTGGCCGAGTAGCGATTTCAGCACTGTAGCGTCAACTTACAGAAATTCCCTAGATTTCATCCGACCTCTGATTGGCGTATTCCTTGCGGCGTCGGAACCATAATGAAGTCTACTATCCATAAAAAATATGAAAAAAATACTTTACCCAATGGAATGGTAGCAGATTTCAAAAGAGTAAGAGGTTGTCTGAAAATCTGGGCGCTCAAGTCACTCGGCCGAGTGAAAATGTGACTTGGCCGAGTGAGAAGTGTGATTCGGCCGAGTACGTCAGTCTATAGATCATCTAGAAAAATAAAGCAGTCGGCCTGGCTCTCTTCGAAATCTTGGCCTCCACTCGGACGAGTGGAGTTCTTACTCGGCCCAGTGGACTTCACCAATCGACCGAGTACATGGTGTTACTCAGGCTGGCATCTGTCATCAAGTAAGCTTTGCTCGGCTGAGTAGGCTGCGTCACTCGGTCAAGTGAGCAGCCTTGCTCGGCCGAGTGGCCTGTTCCAGAGCTCATTTCTTTTCTTTCTTGCTTCCTCGTCGATCCTTCCGATCTCCTTCTTCTTCCACTCATCCTCCAGTACCGTTAGCTCCCTGATATGGTCGAGTGCAATGCTCCGACATACGTGCAAGTCCTTTCGGCTCATTTTTACTCCCGATTGCTCCATATTTCCTGAAATCAGACGAAAACAAGAAATAGTGAAAAGTAACGAAATATCATCGAATAATCATAAAAATCGCAATATTAGCAATCGAAATAGAATGCAAATATGCAGAGAAAAGGTGTAAAATATGAGCCGATCAAAATCCCCCAAGCTTACCTCTTACTCGTCCTCGAGGAAGATGAGTAGGAAAGCGAACTCGATGAATAAAAACAAAGAAAAAGGGATGAATGAAAAGGAAGATGAAGAGGTGGAGATGCTAGATTATTTTCTCAGATCACAAGCCATAAGCTACACATCATGATAACTTGGAAAATACGAATCACATGCTATAAAGATTTAATATCTTACTTAAACATGGTACTTGCAAGCTTTTAAGAAAACCAAAAGGGATTCACTAAATTCATACAATCAATTCATATCTGCATCACGCATTTCATAGAATTTAATATACAAATGTTGGCGATGCACTTTTCAATCAAGAGTTATTACAGAAGCATATAAGAATCACACAAAACATGCAATAGAGAATGGAATAAGAGACATGTCATTCACATTTTCATATCAATTTATAAGAAATCTCTATAGCTAAAGTAATTCACTAAGTCTCAGTATTATTAAACTTCCCCATTCATGCACCTCTACACTCTAATGTCGTACTCACTCATATGTCAAATGAATTCACCCCCCCAAGCTTAGCTTAAGGCATCGCATCTAAATGAATATGATAGTGGAAAATGAGATTTTTGCCTTGGGTTTCCCAAGTATTTTGTGGCTCCAATAATGAGATAGAGAAAATCTTTCTTTTTCTTTTTGAACTCTTTTTTTTTCTCATTTTTCTTTTTGGATTTTTGTTGGAGCTATTTGATTTGTATTTTTGGTTTTTAGCTCCTTTTTGGCTTTTGTACTTTTTGGCGCTAACCTTTTTTCTTTTGCATGGATTTTTTTTGGAAAATAGATGCGATATAAGTAGCTTTAGGAGGTGAACTTAAGTGACATGTAGAGAATAAAAAGATATATGTGGAGAAGGAAATGGTGTAACGCTCGGTTCACTCTAAGATGTGCACAAATGGTTCTGTAAGATAATGCATCAACTAAACTTATATGTAAGCATGGATATTCTCAATCATTTCAATAAATAGTGAAGTCAAGCAGTAAAGAGTACAATCATATCAGGCATGCAATTGAAGATGAATAAGACAATAAAGCAGATGCTTTCGATATACAATTGATGCGTGAATCTTAGTGCACTTCCAACAAAAGCATACTACACACTAATCCATACATTCAGCTTCAATTAATATCATGCCGTCATGTAGAGGAATCATCAAAAGAATATATAAGCAAGCACATGGATAGCAGGATATTGAAATACTCAAAATAGCATGGCAAGAGTAGTAAGCATCGTGATGGCTGCTAAAGAAATAAGAGATATCATCATAAGAAACATATCTAGCAAAAGGAGGAAAAGAAAATAAAGAAATAAAAATAAAAATAAACGAGAGGAAAGAAAAGAAAACCAAGCACACAATATGATGCATAAACACACATAAAAGGAAAATAAGATGGAAAAATCAAACAGATGATGCAAAAATTTTGAAAATTTCTAAAAACCCTAAAAATAGAGTAAAAGTGTAACTAAATGTCATGAAAATGCACTCCCCCAGGCTTAAACTTCACATTGTCCTCAATGTGATCATAAAAGGAAAAATATGAGGAACAACGATAAATAAGAGGGAGGTGAATGAAAAATGATGAAATGAAGACATGAAATCCTAATGCAACTACATGCACATGCAATGATGCATGAGAGCGCCTTCCCCCAAGCTTAAACCAAACAATCCTATTCAAATGACTTAATCAAAAATGTCACAGCATCACTAAACGAGATCAAGTCAAATGAATAAGAAAGTAAGGTTTCACTTGAAAGAAATGCTCGATGGTGGTGAGCAAAAGGATATGGCGTATCAAAATATGAAGAGTGCAATTAATATATATAATAGGGTTGGGGTGTAAATGATTTTTGTTGCCGTCGTATGAGGTGATACTTATTCGAGCAAATCTATACGGTCCTCTCGCTGTCAAGAGGATTCGTGTTTATTGAAAGCATAAAATTTTACGCTATTGCTACATTACTGGATTGATATCACCTATAGAAAAAGGTGGATCCAGTGTCTTTGCCGGTGCAGGCAACTGCTCTAACTGCTCCTTCCGTGGCTTCGCCAAGTGCGTGTGTCCATGACACCAACGAAGGCCAGAAAAGCATCCTCCAGTATTCCCACAAGGACTCCACCTGTACCCTACAGAGAATAGGATGCATCAGTTCACTGCAAAAATTTCACCCTCATAATAAAAGTATTCCAAAGAGGATCGTCTATAGAAATATATGAAATAAATAATGGTGGACGATACTTCCCTGGAAATAATTCAATATCCTCTTGTGCTTTAATAGCTATCTCCGTGGTGTCCTCTCTCAACTGCTCAGGTAATTCTGGATCATAGGTGTGGCCCTCCTTGACAAGTTCGTTTAGATATGACACGTCCAAGCATACCTCCGATCCATAATCGTGCACATGCTGCAAAAGGTACGACGTGTCAAAAATATCTGAATCAAAATAAATATTAAATGGAATACATGATTCAGAAATGGAATGGATAAAAATATCTCCTTGAGTGGGAGCAGTAAGCTCTGTGGGATAGTCCTCGGTATCAATGGAAGGATGAGGTGGCTGCGGAAGCTCTAATGGAGGGGGTAGTGCTCGGGATCCTCATGAATGGCAATGTCCTTGTCCCGATGTACGACCTCCTCGGCAATAAGCTCTGGCTCTCTGTGTAAGGCCTCCTCAAAAGCATGCTTTGGCTCCGCGAGGTAAATAACCTCAATGTCTTCTCCATCAGAATCATCTCTGTCCATCCACTCATCGTATGGACTAGCTGTATCTGTGGGTGGGAAAGTGACGACAGTGCAACCCGACTCTGTAGCAACATGTCCTGAGTGTCTCATTGCGGTTCTCTCATCAGAAGTGACTGCATCCGTGCCTGGTACCGTTGTCCCCTCAAAGGAGGAAGCATCAATGTCCTCAGCCTCAGTGGAAGGTAGAGGTGGCTGCGGAGGCTCTACTGCAGGTGGGCAAGACTCTGGATTTATCTGAATGAAGTTATCCTCGTCCCAAAGTGCTGCCCCTCAATGTAATGCTCTGGCTTTGCATGTGAGGCCTCCACGTCAATATGCTCTGGCTCGACAGTGTGCTCTTTTGCCTTCTTATCAGCTATCAATATAGGCTCTCTCTAGAATGGTGATGCTGGCTGCTCATGTTGTCAACTTGTGGGGATGTATCATGTGGAGGAGAATGCCCGCAAGCAAGCCAAAAATATAGTCTATCCCCCTTAAGACTGACATGTATGTCCTCTTCAATTGTTCCTGCAGCTATAACATGGTTCATAACAAAATCTGCAAATCGTAGCATAAATGCATCACCTGCTGTAATGCTCTTTGTACCTGTGAACCTCACTAACTCCAAGAGGCCCTCTAATAAGTTCTGAAGTGTGTCCTCCTCTGACGGCACATATGACTCAATTTCTGTTTCCTCCACTGCCTCTTCATACGTCCACTCTTTATATGCAATAACTATATCGTAGGATGTGGGATCGACGACGGCACATTCTGGCTCTGGCAATATGACTGGCGATGCTTCTTGCCCATAATATGAAGAGGCACATCTGATATCTTTGGAAATCCCTGTAACCTTAAGCATGAGCGCACTCATTTCAAGGTCTCTTTTCACCCATTCTAATTGAAGGTTGCTATTTTCAATCATGGCTTGTATTTCAACCTGGTGTGCATGAATCTCATCAAAAAAGTCCCTTTGTATCTCATCAAGCTTGGGCCAGTGCATTTCCTCAAAAACGCATTCTCCCGTCTGAGCACTTTGATCAAAATCTGTGGTGCACATAATATCATCCATAACATCTGATCAACAAAGATAAATACCTGTAGAAAAATATCAACGGCACAAACTAATATAGAAATGATAATAATGGTGGCAATGGTGAAAAATTTCTTTTGTTAATTTTTTTCGTAGCCTAATCAACCTAATTGTGACAAATTGACACCCAACGAAAAACACCTCTCCGGCAACGGTGCCAAAAACTAGATTCGGATACACACCCGAAAGACAGTCGTAGTTTTACCGCAAGCGCACGGTGTAGTGGCGATCGGGTATCGAACGCGAGGAGGTGGACTACTAAGGTTTATTGGTGGAGATGGTTGTGATGTGATGTAATGACAACGGTGATGGATGTCGGTGTTGGTGATAAAGATGTTGAATAAATATCGATTCAAATTCAATATAATAAAAATGCCTACGGCTAGGGAATTGATCACTCCTTATTTTACACCTTTTTTTCCGCATGTTTGCATGCCATTTAGATCGCCCAAATCATGTTTTTCACGATATATCGACGATATTGCGATGCTTTTCACAATTTGTTGTTTTTGTCGCATTTCAGGTGATTTGGCGCGATTTGGAGTGATCATGAGATGCGCTCACTCTAGACGGCCACCAACGACCTCCCCGAGGGGTATTTTGCTGTTGGAGAGGAGCGGAAGAAGAATGGACGTCGCAGGAGCGACGAGGAGGCCAAAATAAGCAGAATGGGCATTTTTTGTGTCCCACTCGGCCGAGTGGAGGAGCCACTCGGCCGACCAGCGAGACACTGCTCGGCCGACCCGTTCAGACACGATTTCCATGTGTACTCGGCCGAGCATCGGAGACCACATCGGCCGAGTGACGATACCACGTCCGCCCGAGTGGCGCCCAGACGAAGCCCCTCCAAAATATCGAAGTTACTGTTTTTCGGCCATCTGAGCTTCAGAAGACCCACTCGGCCGAGTGGTAAACCACGTCCGCCCGAGTGCAGTGAAGCCATCGGCCGAGTGACGATAGCTCACTCGGCCGAGCCGCCCCCGAACTGAAGACCCCTGAAGCCCCCGACTTACTGGAAAATGACAGGGTTTTCACTCGGCCGAGCGACTTTTGTCACTCGGCCGAGTGCGATGCGCTGCCTGTAGCGAAATTTGCGGAAAACAGGCTGTGCAGGGGCGTTTTGGTCAGGATTTTTGGACGATTTTGAGGGCTATTTAAGCCCTGTTTTTACCCTAGTTTAGAGAGCCATCTCTTAGATTTTTTACAGCTTTTTGAGACTACTTTTTGCTTTATTATTTGTGATTGGAGAAGAGGGAAAACTTGGATTTTTGTTGGATTAATTGAAGAACTACATTGGTTTGCATCTCTCTCCCCCAAAAACTCTATTTTTATTGTTTATATCATTGTTGTGATGAATTCCATTGCCTATTTCATTGATTATTTTTGTGCTATTGCTATGATTTGTGAGTAGTCTCCACGTCTTGGGGCGTGGGGATGAACCCTACAAGCCCTGTTTCCTATTTGTGTTGAATTGGTAGAAATTGAGCTAGAATAGCTATTAGGGATTAGATTGAGATCGATTTATTACGGATAGCTAGGTATTCATATCAATTGGGATTTGCAAGAGATTGGATCCCAATTTGATAGGAAGCCCTAGAAATCCGAATTGGGTTGGAGTCGGATTTTCGAAGTATCGGTTTGCAAGAGATTGGACCGATACTAGGATTTCCGGTTGCAATTCCGTGCCGATACTCGTTTGCAAGAGATTGGACGGGTAGGAACTATCTCAATCTAGATCGTGGACCGAGTTTGCAAGAGATTGGACTCGGTGCACGATTGAACGATGATGTTGATCCTAATGCTAGCTTTCCTAGGCTAGGGTTTGCAAGAGATTGGACCCGAACCTAGGATAGCTATAGACCGGCAACAGCGCGAGAGCGTGAGCTTGGTTCTACATTTAGTTGCAACTAGTTCATCCAAATTCTCATTCTAGCAATTTTGATACCGACGAACCACATTTATGAAATACGGTGAGTAGCGGGAATTCCCCATTCCCTAGACGTTCTTTATTTGATTTGATATTTCGCACACTTGTCTGACGATTGTGACAGGATCGCCCAAGGCAATTCTCTCTATTCTTAAATAGCCAGGTTGATTAGGAGCAAGCACGGTCATTCGTCCTCCCTGTGTTCGATACCCGCTCGCCGCTATACCGTGCGCTTGCGGTAAAACTACAACCGTTCTTTGGGGTCACATCCCGGAGCGATCAAGTTTTTGGCGCCGTTGCCGGGGATGGCATTTTGACGGTGCTCGGCATCGACCACCCGGTTATTTCTTCTTACTATCTTCCTTTACTTCCCTCTCTATCTTATTCTAACTTCATTCGCAGCACTATTTGCATGTTCTCCCCGTATTTTGCGTAAGATCTTAACAGGGAGAATGGAGGATGCAACGCCAACAATAGAACTCAGTCAAGAAGACTATGACTCCTTCACAGACCTCCTTAAGGAGCTTGTCGACGAGGTCCACACTACCGGAGCATTTGCTATTGATGTCAAGGACCCCGACGAACAACTATTTGCTAGTTTTGTGATGGACCAAATCTCCCCGGAGGGGATTATCGGAGGCAATGTCAGAGTTGACGTGGTTGACGACAAATTGTATTTCGAAGCCAATAGAGCAAGCGTCAAAGAACACTATGCTCCCGAAGAACCCTTCGAACAAACCGACATTCAGGGAGTTACACTCTATGACGCTCACTCTTGTTTTTATGAATCGTCTGATGAGTTTCTTGATTCCAGGTACGAACTGGAGCTGAGTGAAGGTTTTGGCGATGCTAGCACTGAATCGGAGGGCACCTATTTCGATGCCTCATCCTCACTAAGTAGCGAGTCTGACTCGTCACAAGAGAGCATGCCCCCTGAACATGAGGTAAACACGGATAACAAGGAAGAAGTCGAACTCATGCGAGCCGATGAAGTGGAAGGAGCAGCGCCACCTGAGGTAGAGCTTAAACGATTACCACCGAATCTAAGGTATGCCTTTTTGGGTAATAAATTAACTTTCCCGGTGATAGTCAGTTCCCACCTCACACAAGATCAACTTGAAAAACTCCTAGACGTTCTCAGGAGCCACAAAGATGTCTTGGGATACACAATCTCCGATCTAAAAGGGATAAGCCCTAGGCTTTGCACGCATCGGATCCATTTGGAGGATACCGAAGCCACCTCCATAGAGCCTCAAAGGCGGCTAAACCCGAACATGAAGGAGGTGGTTAAGAAGGAAATCCTAAAATTGTTAGAAGCCGGTATAATTTATCCTATCTCTGACAGTAGATGGGTTAGCCCCGTTCACGTCGTCCCCAAGAAAGGGGGGATGACTGTCATAAAAAATGAAAAAGGTGAGCCAATATCTACGCGCACTGTCACGGGATGGCGAATGTGCATTGACTATAGGAAACTCAATAAAGCCACCCGAAAGGACCATTATCCATTGCCATTCATTGATCAAATGCTTGAACGCCTCGCGAACCATAAATATTTTTGCTATCTAGACGGGTATTTGGGTTTCTTCCAAATCCCTTTGCACGAAGATGACCAAGAAAAGACAACTTTCACTTGTCCCTATGGCACCTATGCTTACCGTAGGATGCCGTTTGGCCTTTGTAATGCCCCCGCCACTTTTCAAAGATGTATGACATCCATATTTTCCGATTACATTGAAAATATTATGGAAGTTTTTATGGATGATTTCTCGGTTTACGGAAGTGAGTTTGACTCTTGCTTGGAAAATCTCACTAAAGTCCTGAAAAGGTGCCAACAAAACAATCTCACTCTCAATTGGGAGAAGTGTCACTTCATGGTCACGGAAGGTATAGTTCTCGGACATCTTGTTTCCTCGAGGGGAATCGAGGTAGATAAAGCAAAAATTGAGGTAATCGAAAAACTTCCTCCTCCTATTAATGTCAAGGGCATTAGAGGCTTCCTTGGTCACGTGGGGTTTTACCGCCGCTTCATCAAGGATTTCGCCTCGATTGCCCGACCACTTACTTCCTTGCTCGCTAAAGATGTTCCTTTTGACTTTTCAGGAGAATGCTTGCAAGCTTTCAACACCTTGAAGGAAGCGCTAGTCTCCACGCCCATCATACAACCGCCGGATTGGAGCCTCCCTTTTGAGCTAATGTGCGATGCTAGCGACCAAGCCATTGGAGCGGTATTGGGACAAAGGAAAGATAGGAAGCTTCATGCGATATACTATGCGAGCAAGACATTGGATGACGCGCAGAAAAACTACACAACTACCGAAAAGGAGCTTCTAGCGGTCGTCTATTCCATAGAGAAGTTTCGCTCCTACCTCCTCGGCTCCAAGGTGATTGTCCACACCGACCATGCGGCATTGAAGTATCTTTTGAACAAGAAGGAGGCCAAACCCCGGTTGATTAGGTGGATACTCTTGTTGCAAGAATTCGACCTAGAGATCAGAGATAAGAAGGGTACGGACAACGTCGTGGCGGATCATTTATCTAGGCTCGTTCGCGACAAGGAGGATGAGAGCTTACCTATTGACGACACATTTGTTGATGAGAGGCTATATGCGGTAAGGACCGGGGAAGTACCTTGGTACGTGGATTTCGTCAACTACTTGGCTTGCGGTATCAAACCGCATGGGATTTCCACGCAACAAAAGAGGAGATTTATGCATGAGGTCCGTAGCTATTTTTGGGAAGATCCTTACCTTTTCAAGATATGCAAAGATAGTGTCATTCGTAGGTGTGTTTCTAAAGAGGAGGCAACGTCTATCATTTTGCATTGCCATGGTCTACCATGCGGGGGACATCATGCCGCCTCTAAAACCACCGCTAAGATCTTGCAGAGCGGGTTCTTCTGGCCGACAATGTTTAAAGACACCCACACCTTTGTAAAGGGGTGCGATAGATGCCAACGGACCGGGAATATCTCCAAGCGCAATGAAATGCCAATGAGGCCCATCCAAGAAATTGAGCTTTTTGATTGTTGGGGAGTAGACTTCATGGGACCATTTCCATCGAGCAATGGCAACAAATACATCTTATTGGCCGTCGACTACGTCTCCAAATGGGTGGAGGCAATTGCCACCCCCACTAATGATGCAAGGGTCGTCTCCAAGTTCTTCAAGCAAAATATCTTCCCGCGCTTTGGAGTGCCGCGTACCTTGATAAGCGACGGGGGAAGCCACTTCATAGAGAACAAGTTTGAAGCCATGCTAAAGAAGTACGGGGTGAATCATAGAGTTGGCATGGCTTATCACCCCCAGACAAGTGGCCAAGTGGAAGTCTCAAATAGAGAGATCAAGCAAATTCTCGAGAAACCCGTGGATCGGTCTAGAAAGGATTGGTCAATGAAGCTAAACGATGCTCTATGGGCATATCGCACGGCCTTTCGCACCCCCATCGGTACCACACCGTTCCGACTAGTTTATGGGAAGGCTTGCCACTTGCCGGTTGAGTTGGAGCACCGCGCATATTGGGCCATCAAGACCTTTAACTACGACTACAAGAGTGCGGCGGTGAGGCGACTCTTGGACATCAACGAGCTTGATGAAATAAGGAGAGACGCCTATGAGAGCTCGAGAATTTACAAGGAAAGGACCAAGATTTTCCACGATGCCCGCATAACCGTCACGGATTTCAAGGTGGGAGACAAGGTCTTGCTCTACAATTCCCGGCTCCGACTATTTCCCGGTAAGTTGAGGTCACGTTGGTCGGGACCTTTCACCATCAAGTACATACAACCGGGAGGAGCTTTCGAGTTGGAAAGCAAGGATGGTGCCACATTTAAGGTGAATGGTCAAAGGCTCAAGCACTATTCCGAGGGGATCCCGACGGGCGAAACCAATAGAGTATATTTGCTTAAAGAGCGATCGGATGATCTCTCGGACCTCCTTGATGAGGTGATAGATGAGGCGATTCCTCACTCAATCGGCGCTCTTTTCGATGAAGAATTTGAAAAAGGCCCGGATTTAGGCCAAGATGAAGAGAATAAAGATGATTCCCCCGACTTCTCCGCTGATGAAGATGAAGGAGACGCTGATGTCGCAAGGATTTGAGAGCTCTGCAAGCCCTCGAAATTAAAGTCTCCAAAGAAAGCTCCGCCGGTACGGAAATCGGCATCGCCGGTTAAGCCGTTGACCGGGGCAAATGCTAGCTTGGGGGAGCCTCCCCCTAACACTATTCGAGATAGGAGACCTCCGAGGGAGAACGCTACGCCGCCACGTCCAAATCCAAGCGCGCTCCCCGGGAAGTTTGACGGGTGCATCTCATATGCACCAAACATCCCGCATTGATTGAAAATTATAGGGGGTCGAGCTCACGACCTAAAACGAGCGCTTGTCGGGAGGCAACCCGACGGTTTTTGCTTTATTTTTACTTTTTCTTTATTTTCGTTTTAGAAATTTTTAGTGTTCTGAGTCATTCGACCAAAAATTTCGTGATAACGGGTCCTATTTTTCTTGACAGGAGAGGAGATAGGTAGATCCATCATGAGGAGGATGAACGAGACGACGAGGAGCGCCCTAAGAAGGCGCTCGACGCTCAGGAGGAGGATGAAATCGATTGGAGAAAGAAATACGGAGTTTAGAGCCAAAAACGAAGACAAACAGCAGAAATTAAGGCTCACTCGGCCGAGTATACTAGTCACTCGGCCGAGTACACAAGTTCGTCCGGCCGAGCCGCTCACGACCGAGGGAAGTCTGCTGAACCCAACTCTCTGTTTATTTTCTTGATTTCGATATAACTGCTACTCGGCCGAGTATATATATTCACTCGGCCGAGTAAAACGGATACCCTCCTAGGGCGAGTCATGCCGAGTAGCTTGAGTCACTCGGCCGAATGGACTTACGTCACTCGGCCGAGGCTGGCAAAGCCACTCGGCCGAAGCGTTATCGGGGAGAAAATTTTTATTGCCTCGCTCGGCCGAGTGAGCACGTCACTCGGCCGAGTCGTAACTTTCTTTTATATAAGTGGCGAGGGGGGGCGCGGATTTCGAAATCGAAAAAATCCCAAATACGCCCGCGCCCCCTCAGCTACCCTCGCCCGATCTCGCTTCACCCAGCCCCCACTCGCCCGACCAAGCCCGCACGCGCCGCCGCTCGGTCAGCCACCGACGGCCGACCGTCGCCGCACCCCGCCCGAGTCGCCGCCGGCGGCCTCGTCTCCGATCGCCTCCGGTATAGCTTGATTTGCCCGTTTTCTCCTCTTTTTGCGTATTTTTCGAGGATCCGTGTATTAATCGAACCCCTAACCCGAATCAATTCCTATATCTATCTGTTATACCCCTATTGCTCCATACATTTTGATTATTACTCGCTGATATCGCTTTTTCATGCGCAGGTTGCTTTTTGGAGCTTAGGGGAGCCTAGGGGAGCTCCTACGGGCTGTTTTGGACTTCGTGGAGGCGCGGACTTCGCACGCTTCCACCGCTTAGCACTCGCGGCGTGTTTTGGTACACTCTTTCCATTCTTTTTGCACACGCCACACTTTTTCACTTTTCGGCGCGCTCGGGGCCGATATGCCGCCCCGGACACGGCCGCGGACGAGGAGACCTTCCGCTAAGCGGAAGAGGTCGGATGATGCCGGCCCCGCCCACGAGGCGGAAGAGTTTCCTCCTCCTTCCCCCACACACGCCGTCCACCCAGCACAGCCTGCAGGCCCCGCACACCCCGCACAGCCTGCAGTGCACCCACAGCCCGCACAGCCTCTCCCTGCCGATCCACAGCCACCACCACCGGCTCCTCTGGTCGGGCCGCTCGGGATTACGTTCCGAGACGACGCACACCGCGCCGTCTTCGAGCGTATCTCCCAGCGCTCGATCGTACCCTCCAGGTTTGCACACCTCGCTGACCTAGGACGCCTGGGGGTACTTGAGGGGATGCTCACGTTGTACGACAACGTGGGCTGGCGAGATTTTCTGCAGGTGTCGGCGGATACTTTTACCCGCCCGACACTTGAGGTTTTGAGTTCGATCGCCCGGACCGAGGAGGGATGCTCAATCCGGTTCATGGATCGAGAGTGCCAGGTCACTCTCGATATGATGAGAGCGTTTTTCTCTTGGCCCGCCGTCCCCGGAGCCGATCACGGTTACGGCCCCACACATATCCCTCCACCCTCTTTCGACGCCGGTGCCTTCTGGGCACGTATCACGGGTCTCCACGCCGCCTTTGACCCTAGTAGGGCCAAGGCCTCGGCCATCGTACATCCCTACCTTCGCATTGCTCAGCGCCTTATGGCGACGACATTTTTGGCCAGATATGAGCCGGGCACGATGTCTACGCCAGAGCTTTACATGCTCTACGCGATGACACGTCCCAGAGCTCTATCTAGGGATGGAGATGAGCTTGTCCCCGCCGTCGTGATCGATATCGCGGCATGGTACTTAGACCGCATCATTGTATCGGTGGGCGCTCGCTCACCGATATGCTGCGGCGGCCTGATTACCCTGCTGGCTCTTATGACCGTCGAGGACTTCCCCGACGACTTGCGACGCGTCCCGGGCCCCACCTCTTTGTCGATAGATGTTATGGCCCGGATGAAGATACTTCGTCCGCATGGTGAGCGTCACTGGGTCTGGTTGCACGGCCCTTTCGGTGCCGACTACATGATTCTCCCGAGCCCAGCTCGGACCCAGATTGCACCGGCCCACGTTGACTGGCTCCCTGCGATGGATGTTCTCATCCCCGCTGCGTACTTGCTCGAGGCCGAGTAGGCCGAGCAGGCCCCCGTTCCCCCTGTAGACCCTGCTGCACACCCTGCCGAGCCTGCTGCCGAGCCCGTTGACCCTGTGGCCCCTCAGCCCATACCAGATGTTTCCGCTGCTCCTGACACCACTGTCGGTGTCGGGAGCACCTTAGCTGAGCCCACCCCCACCACTTCCGAGGCTGTCACCACCACTCCCACCACCACCTCCGGCCCTCTGTCCGTCGAGCCTCTTTGCTCCGCTCTCCCCGAGCGCCCGCAGACCTTTGTTGAGAGTGGAGAGCCCTCGTTCGCCGCGGTCGTGGAGACCATGGCTAGCATGATCTCCGCTGGGATTGCGCCTTTTGGTCCACACACTTCCACCCCAGCGGTAGAGTCCTCTGTCTCCACAGCTGCCGTATTCTCTGAGAGCGTCGTGGCGTCTGTCCACACTTCTGTGACACTGACCTCTCTAGCCGCCTCGCAGCCGCTTTTGTACTCTTCTTTCACTGCCGCTGCCTCCACTTCTCACCGCCCGCCCCGGCCTCACACTGAGGCCCGGCCTATATTTCCAGGCGTGGCACCTTTCGTCCCCTTCCCTGCTGAGCCCGTTACATACTCCACTCGCGTACGCCAGCCTCGCACTGCGCAGCCCCGACCGGTGCGTCCCTCTGCACCACCCCCGCCCGACACTGTACTGCAGAGCATACGTGCTCTTGAGTTGGCGGTGAGTGGTCTTAGAGGAGACCTTAGGACCCTGTCCTCCACCGTCTCTGCGATGGCTGGACGCTTCGAGCTGATCCCCCAGATCCACTACTGCCTTACACAGGTTCTGGAGCGTCTCCCACGCGTACCCCCACCCACCCAGCAGGTTCCCACACACACTTCCACACACTAGACCTGCTTCCACTTCCACGCCCACCCCAGCTCAGCAGCCTGTCCAGCCAGCACCACCCTCACGACCTCCGCCTCAGGACGGAGACGGCGCGGCACCGCCTTCTTAGGCACTCTTGATGCCTTGATCCATTCCTGTCGTTGTGCTGCCCGTCTCTGCTGGGTCCTGATGCACTTTTGTCCACCCCCCTCCCCTCACTTATTTTGGGATTATATTTTTGATCATATCTATTTGCGCATATCATATCATATCTACTTGGGATTCTCATTTTGATCACATCTATATATATCTTTTTTGGGAGAGAGGGAGAGTTTTTGGTGCCGCATTTATTTTCATATCACTCCTATCTGTGCATGCATCATTTCCGCATCATATTTTCATTTCTTTTTTCTTTCCTTTCATTATCTTTTTTCTTCCCATCATGCATGCATCCTCACTTGCCCCTCACATTACTTGTCTCTCTGGGTGCCACACTTTGCACATTGAGGACACTGTGCCGTTTAGCTTGGGGGAGTGAGTTCTCACGTTCATTTTCGATTCGTCACCTTTATTTTCAGTTTTTCACACCGTTTTTCACTTTTGCACTCATTTTTCATTATTTTTCTTTTATTTTGCCATGCATCACGTTTTTCTTATTTTCCTGTGTGCCGCATTGCATAGTTCTATTTTCCTTTTATCTTTACTTCTTTCTTTTTCATCTCATGCTAGAGATGAATTTTCTGTGATGATGTCTACGTGGAGTTAGCTTATTCTATATGCATGCTATATTTGTCATGTCTTAGATTTCATTTCTGATATCATATGCTATGACTTGCTTTGCATTTAGGAGTAGTAACCCACACTTTTTCCTCATGAAAACGGATGAAATTTTATTATTAGCTGAGCCTGAATATTCATATGTATGCTATCACAGAAAACACACCAAGATTCACGCATTGAATGCCTATATCTGGAGTACTGATTTCTTTTCCTTTATCACTTCTATATGCATGAATTGTACACTTCACTTCAGGATGATTGAATGATGATTAGCTATGATATATCTGGATTAGTTAGCTTTTTGTGATCGAAACTGAGTAGATTAGATTACCCTGCTGAAGTTGTCGTGCATGTCTTATAGAGTGAGCCGAGAGTTATATGTATTTCTTTCTCCACAAATCTTGAACATCATTTCTCTACTTTTAAAAATCATTGGTGAATCTCCCCTTAGTGATTCTGTTTTATGGCATTTCCCCCGCTATTAATTCCTAGCTCCAAATCTCTTATTCTAAAAGAAAAAATAATAATAAAAGAGAGAAGAACATTCTTGTATATCATTATCTCTCTCTGAGTTGGGATCATTGTGTATATATTGCTTATTGAAGAAAAGAAAAAAAAGAGAAAAAAAAGAGGAAAAATCCTCAATAAAAGATCCCATCTCGCTTACTTTCTTTCTTCTTTCTCTTCTTTGCCTTTGGAGCTATATAAAAATGGGGATGTAAATATTTTTGTGCCACCACGCTTATAGATAAGCTTGGGGGAGGGGATCCATTGATGTGTGAGAGAGTGACTACTTGACATTGCACGACAACCTAGGCTAAGTAATATTCTATACTCGGTGAGATTGTTTCTAGCTTTACGAAATCCAGAAATCTAAGCCTAGCGTTCATTTCATGAAATCCGTACTTTTCTATTCTCTCTATTCTATGGTGTGATACTCTTATACTCCAGATAGAAAGCGTTCAATTGAAAAGTGTGTGATCTGAGATTTGTATACCGCTGTAGATGCTTCAGGCGATGTTAATTTTAAAATTATTCTGTTTTTCATGATTATACCATTGTTCGTGGGTTTTCTATTTTCTACTTGCACTATTATACTATGATATCAAAATGAGATTCTTTGACATGTATTTCTCACTCGGTGCATGCTATAAGAGTAAGTGAAACACACGTCCTGAGAAAATGATCTAGCATCCTACCTCTTTCCTTCTTTCTTTCTTTCTTTCTTTATTTTCATTTGGTTTTCATTCTTCTTCGTTTTTCATTTTTTTCGTTTTTCGCCGTTTTCGTTTTCCGAATCCACCGGGTTCGCCTTTTACTTATCTTCCTCGAGGACGAGTAAGAGGCAAGCTTGGGGGATTTTGATCACTCCTTATTTTACACCTTTTTTTCCGCATGTTTGCATGCCATTTAGATCGCCCAAATCATGTTTTTCACGATATATCGACGATATTGCGATGCTTTTCACAATTTGTTGTTTTTGTCGCATTTCAGGTGATTTGGCGCGATTTGGAGTGATCATGAGATGCGCTCACTCTAGACGGCCACCGACGACCTCCCCGAGGGGTATTTTACTGTTGGAGAGGAGCGGAAGAAGAATGGACGTCGCAGGAGCGACGAGGAGGCCAAAATAAGCAGAATGGGCATTTTTTGTGTCCCACTCGGCCGAGTGGAGGAGCCACTCGGCCGACCAGCGAGACACTGCTCGGCCGACCCGTTCAGACACGATTTCCATGTGTACTCGGCCGAGCATCGGAGACCACATCGACCGAGTGACGATACCACGTCCGCCCGAGTGGCGCCCAGACGAAGCCCCTCCAAAATATCGAAGTTACTGTTTTTCGGCCATCTGAGCTTCAGAAGACCCACTCGGCCGAGTGGTAAACCACGTCCGCCCGAGTGCAGTGAAGCCATCGGCCGAGTGACGATAGCTTACTCGGCCGAGCCGCCCCCGAACTGAAGACCCCTGAAGCCCCCGACTTACTGGAAAATGACAGGGTTTTCACTCGGCCGAGCGACTTTTGTCACTCGGCCGAGTGCGATGTGCTGCCTGTAGCGAAATTTGCGGAAAACAGGCTGTGCAGGGGCGTTTTGGTCAGGATTTTTGGACGATTTTGAGGGCTATTTAAGCCCTGTTTTTACCCTAGTTTAGAGAGCCATCTCTTAGATTTTTTACAGCTTTTTGAGACTACTTTTTGCTTTATTATTTGTGATTGGAGAAGAGGGAAAACTTGGATTTTTGTTGGATTAATTGAAGAACTACATTGGTTTGCATCTCTCTTCCCCAAAAACTCTATTTTTATTGTTTATATCTTTGTTGTGATGAATTCCATTGCCTATTTCATTGATTATTTTTGTGCTATTGATATGATTTGTGAGTAGTCTCCACGTCTTGGGGCATGGGGATGAACCCTACAAGCCCTGTTTCCTATTTGTGTTGAATTGGTAGAAATTGAGCTAGAATAGCTATTAGGGATTAGATTGAGATCGATTTACTACGGATAGCTAGGTATTCATATCAATTGGGATTTGCAAGAGATTGGATCCCAATTTGATAGGAAGCCCTAGAAATCCGAATTGGGTTGGAGTCGGATTTTCGAAGTATCGGTTTGCAAGAGATTGGACCGATACTAGGATTTCCGGTTGCAATTCCGTGCCGATACTCGTTTGCAAGAGATTGGACGGGTAGGAACTATCTCAATCTAGATCGTGGACCGAGTTTGCAAGAGATTGGACTCGGTGCACGATTGAACGATGATGTTGATCCTAATGCTAGCTTTCCTAGGCTAGGGTTTGCAAGAGATTGGACCCGAACCTAGGATAGCTATAGACCGGCAACAGCGCGAGAGCGTGAGCTTGGTTCTACATTTAGTTGCAACTAGTTCATCCAAATTCTCATTCTAGCAATTTTGATACCGACGAACCACATTTATGAAATACGGTGAGTAGCGGGAATTCCCCATTCCCTAGACGTTCTTTATTTGATTTGATATTTCGCACACTTGTCTGACGATTGTGACAGGATCGCCCAAGGCAATTCTCTCTATTCTTAAATAGCCAGGTTGATTAGGAGCAAGCACGGTCATTCGTCCTCCCTGTGTTCGATACCCGCTCGCCGCTATACCGTGCGCTTGCGGTAAAACTACAACCGTTCTTTGGGGTCACATCCCGGAGCGATCAGGAATCCCCACTACGGATCGTTATGCATCTCTGTGAATCGCGAATCTCAATGTTGCAAGACTTGGATTGAGGTGAACTAGTCGTAACTAAATAGAGAACCAAGCTCATGCTCTCGTGCTATGGTCAGTCTATAGCAACCTAGATTAGAGCCCACTCTCGTGCAAACCCAAACCTAAACCACTAGCATTAAGATCAACATCATCGTCCAATCGCAACTCGACCCCACTCTCGTGCAAACTCGAGTTACGATCTAGAATGTGATAGCTCGTATTCGTCCAATCTCTTGCAAAAGAATATGGGTATAGATTTATAATAAAAATGCTAGCTTTGGTCCAATCTCTTGTAAACCAAGTCTAGTGAATCTCAATTATAAATCTAAATCGAATATCTAGACCATCTCATTGATCAGAGCCTAATCTCTTGCAAACTCTGGATCAATGTCAATCACAATCTAACCTTCTAACAATTCTAGCAACACAGAAATTCATTCATCACCAATCTGACATGAGATCCATAGGGTTCATCCCCTTCCCTAGAACAACGATCAACCAAGCATAGCAATAACGATATATGAATCAATAAAAAACATTGCTTGCATAGAAAAAGATATCAAATCGATGATTCAAATAGCAAGAACAAAGATACTTAGCTTTGATGAAGAACTTCAATCCAATTACAAGATTTTAGATCTAAGAGGGGGCCTAGGGCATGGCCTAACCTCTGAAAAAGTCTCCAAGAAAATAATAGGAACTGCCCTCTAATGACGGCTACAAATCCTATATACAGTCCCCTCAAAACCCTAGCAAATAACCCTAAAACCCTCTGAAATTCGTGCCCAAAGTCAGCTCTGGCCGTAACTTAAGTTCTGGGCCCGTGCTCACTCGACTGAGTAGAATACAGCTCTGGCCGAGTAGCAATTTCAGCACTGCAGCATCAACTTGTAGAAATTTTTCAGATTTCATCCGACCTCCGATTGGCACGTAATTGACGGTGTTGGAACCGTAATGAAGTCTACAATACATAAAAAATATGAGAAAAATACTTTGCCCATTGGAATGATAGCATATTTCAAAAGGTGAGAGGCTGTCTGAAAATCTGGGCGCTCATGTCACTCGGCAGAGTGGAAATGTGACTTGGCCGAGTGAGATGTGTGACTCGGCCGAGTACGTCAGTCTGCAGATCATCTAGAAAAATAAAGAAGTCGGCCTAGCTCTCTTCAAAATCTTGGCCTCCACTCAGGCGAATAGAGTTCTTACTCGGCCGAGTGGAATTCACCGCTCGGTCGAGTACATGGTGGTAGTCCGGCTGGCATGTTTCATTGAGTTAGCTTTGCTCGGCTGAGTAGGCTATGTCACTCGGTCGAGTAAGCAGCCTTGCTCGGCCGAGTGGCCTATTTTAGAGCTCCTTTCTTCTCTTTCTTGCTTCCTTGTTGATCCTTCCGATCTCCTTCTTCTTACACTCATCCTCCAATGCCGTTAGCTCCTTGATATGGTCATGTGCAATGCTCCGGCACGTGTGCAAGTCCTTTAGGCTCATTTTTTATCCCAATTGCTCCATATTTCCTGAAATCAGACGAACACAAGAAATAGTGAAAAGTAACGAAATATCGTCGAATAATCATAAAAATCGCAATATGAGCAATCGAAATGGCATGCAAATAGGCAGAAAAAGGTGTAAAATATGAGCCAATCAAGCGGCACCCCCGATTCATAAAGGAAAATATTTATCTCCTTAGCTCGACTGAGCGCTAGGGCGTGGTTGGCCGATCGGCACTTGCGCTCGACTGAGCAGAGTTGAAACAATAGAAATCATAACATAACTCCACTCTTTGAAGATATTCTATTATCCAAGATTTTAAACTATTTTTCTCATATTTCTTCCAGATAATAGACTTCTTGAAGGTTCCAATGCTGCTAAGAACGTGAGAAACGGAGGTCGGATGAGTCCTAGGAAATTTCTACAAGCTGACATATATGTGCTGAAAATTGTGCTCGGGCAGCCTGTAAATTGTGCTCGGCCAAGCTGTCTGGGACCCACCACTTAAGTTGCAGCCCTTATTAGGTTTGGGCACGAAATGGTGAGGTTTTCTTGAGGGTTTTGGTAGGGTTTGAGGGGTTTGTATATATACTTTTTGTAGCCATCATTGACGGGGATCCCATATTTTGTTCTTGTACGATTTTTCGGAGGCAAGGCCACACCCTCCTTGAAGACGCTATCTTGTATTGGATCTTAATTCTCTATTGCAATACTTGGACGGAGAGCGATTAGTTTTAATATATTTTGCTTTAGTTCTTCATTTAGTATAGATTGCTTGCTCTTGAATAGATATATTTGAATGCTCGCTATGATGTTCGTGATGATTTCTATTGCAACAATTATGCTTTCCATGTCGATGTCTGAGTAGTCGTATTTCTAAGACTATGGGAAGAACCCTATGATGATAGGGATTGAATATCAAGTTTCCCTTAGTTGAATGAATATAGGGTTGCACTATGGTCGTTTGAACCTAGATTTTGGGGGATTAGCTATAGAATTGGAGGACCGTCCGAACGATTCCAAATTCTAGGAAAAATTTCCACGAATCTGATTAGGGTTTAGTGGTCATATTCTAGGGCTCGTGATCACGAGAGTGACTCATGCACTAGGGATTATTACTAACCTCCAATCCACTAGTCAGTGACTATGAGAGCAGCCCGACTGCTAGAATCGATCATAGTGTAGTATCCCAACCGTAGACCATGAGAATGGATACAAGCTGTGATACATGAATCGTGTCAAGCATAATGCATGTATCCCTATGTGAAGCTTATCGCAGGCGCATAACTGAGCATAAAGATACGTTAGACGAGTAGGACAACGAGAGTTGACTACTCGCTCTCATTCTCAGATGTGACACTCTTACCGTAACTTATAATTCAACGAAAGGATTCTTAACCTAGTGTCCAAGCCCGAAAGACCCTAGCGGGGATTCCCTATGTCCTAGATCGCTTTTATTATCTTTGTATTACTTTGTGGGGAGACGATTTTTGTGAGAATTGATAGTGACACCCTCGCCTTTCATATCCATCGCTGTCACGCCCCGCTTCCCAAAAATATGGAGGCGAGACGTGAGAAGGTCCGCTCAGACTTGAAGCTACAAAGCTGCAAGTCCGATAAGCGTCAATCAACTTTAAACTGCATGTCCTTGCAATGCGAAATGAAACAAAGATAATAATAAGGAAATGAGACAAAAGATAAATCTCAGAATATCCATAATAATACACTCCAACATCGCAGAAAAGCCACCAGGCGAAAAGAAAAGAGTCTAAAAGAGGCCCCAGCATGGCCAACAAAAGTACAAAGTACGAAAACAAGGTAATGGTGCTACGCACCGACAACTAACAATAACCTAAAGCAAAAGAAACTCAAATCAGTCTCTAAGACTGGTCTCCGGTGTCCACCAACTCCTCGTCAAACGTAGGCTCCGGCTCAGCGTCAGCAAACACCTCGTCCTCAGCTACGGTCTCTGGCTCAGGGTCTAACATGTGACACCTAAAAGAGCAAGGGGCACATGTCAGCAAGTCTACAAGAGACTTGTGCAAGGAAACTGAAAGTGAAGTAAGCAACCTAGCAGTTCTAGCATGATTCAATGACATGGCAGTTAAAGTAATGAGTGCAACAAGTAAACTAAGGTACGAGCATGGCATTTAAAACCTGGCATGGATGACAAGTTTTACAAGAAACATTCACAATGACAAGTACAAGTCAAGTAAGCACGTCGTGCACAGAGATTACGCCTTTTGGCTAGAGTGGCTGCGCGGGCCAACTCCTAAGCTCAAGTGATCGCTTATCCCTACCCCTCCATATGTGTATGGACTGGCGCCCATCTTCTGGATCACGAGCCGGGAAGTGTTTTATCATGATGGCACAGGGGTGCACCTAGCCGGACAAGGAAGTACAAGTATTTTGTAGCGTGTGCTACGAATGCAACAATCAACTGGATGACATGTAAGATGCAATGCATGATAGTTAAAAGTGCGTACAGATAAGAAATTTAAACGTGAAAGATATCAATGCATGCATGACATGGCAAGGTGTCAGATCTAGCTTCGTTGTCAAGCTAGATCTCAAAGTTACGTCTAGACAGCTATCATTTCACTGTCTAGTCTCTTTTACGCTAAAAACAAGGAAGCGGCCTAAAAACATGGCCCTAAGCAAGAATTGGCAAGTTTCACTTGCCTGCAAGTACAACGTCTGAGAAACACCGTCCAACGAGTCCAAAGTCACAATTATCCTATGTGCACAAGTCCACCGGCCTACATTCCTGTTTTATTAATCTTGATTAGTGAATTCTAAAACATTTAAAATACTTTAAAAACATTAATTTTTAGTCTTGATTATCAGGCTGTGGTTGGGGTCCTATGGGTGCAAAGCGTTACCTCAACACGACGCGAAAGCTACACTGGCGTCGGGTAGCGACGCCAGGGGTTGGAATAAAAGAACGTGCTCCTAGTCCAGATTCCAAATAGGTTCCTCGCTCGCCAAGTTCTGGACAGCAATTAGGTCAACGGACCAAGATTCCAAAGCTAGAACGTGCGACGACGGCCTACGACGTATCGTAACGTCGTAAACGTCAAATCCGCGGAGTAGAGACACCTAGGTGAGGCCCACAGTAGTCCTAGGGACCAATGTGGGACCCAAAATACCTCTGGAGAACTTTGGGGGCCCACGGTGGCAAGTGATGCGACTGATGCGGGGTTGCGACGAATGTCTCTCGGTCAGAAACTAGCCGCTGCGGGGGTTTGGCTCGGTCAGACACGACGGGCGGCTGTGCAGCGCAGCGGGATGCGATGCGGGTGTCGGGGCTCTCGGTCGGTGCGGAGCGGGCTCTCGGTCGGTGCGGGAGAACGGGCCGGTCGGGCGCTTGGGCGGGGGCTGCAACGTTGCAACGTTGCAGCGAAGCGGCGATGCGGAGCGGGCGACCGGTCAGACCGATGGGGTTCCTCGGTCGGACACGGGACGATGCAGAACGGGTGATGCAGATGCGGAGCGGGGCGGCTGAGCGGGGATTGGCTTCGGTCGGTGCGGGGAAAACCAAGGAAAGCCCTCGGTCGGTACGGGCGACGGCTGAACGGAGTTGCGACGAATCGTCGCAAGCGTGAATTTGAGTTTTGGGAGCCGCTAGGGTTAATTTCTTGCGAACATGAGTCTTCCTAGGGGTTGTTTATATAGTGTAGAGGGGTTGACTAAGTCTAGGGCTAATTCTAATAGGATTAGGATTTTAAAATATTTAAAATTCAAATTCTCTCTCTCCTAATCACGTATAGATTGGGTGCGGCCAAGATAGGGGCCAGGATTTGGCTCAAAATTCGTTTAAAGCGTTATAAGCTTAATAAAATTTTATTTGGCCGAAAATACTTTAAAACGTAGTTATTAAAAATATTATAAACCTTGATAAAAATATAAATTAGGTCAAATAACCTCTAAAAATTATAAAATAAATATCGGGGTGATCGTGGTGACGAGAGAAAGGTAACTAAGAAGACGGATCTCAATTTCGACGTCGAGTGACGAAACTAAAAATAGAAACGTCCTACGTCAAAAGAGAAAATCACAACGTCTCTTCGAATAAGATCAAATCGTGGGAGAACGACCCGAGAAATGTTGTTCCAAATTAGTGCCACAATTTAATACTCTCAGAGACGTTCACAACGGCTTATCACACCAAAGTGTTCACAAACAAACAAAGTCTAAAATAAACACGTGCACGGCCAAAAGCACGTGCACGAACAAAGTACGATCGAAAAGTGGTCGTTACATCCTCCCCACCTTAGAAATGATTCCGTCCTCGGAATCAACATCAAGCACTGCTCGGGAAAAGGTGCGGGAAGCGCTCTCTCATCTCATCCTCACGCTCCCAGGTGGACTCACCAGGGGAACCGTGACGCCACTGCACTCGAACCAAGTCGACGGTCTTATTCCGCAGCTGCTTCTACCGTCGATCCAGAATCTCAACTGGCTGCTGATCATAAGACAGATCCAGGCGAACCGTGATCTCCGAGAAATCCACAGCATGGGACGGATCACTAACGTATCGACGTAACTGAGATACGTGAAATACGTCGTGAACTCCCTCCAGCGACGGTGGCAACGCCAAGTGATAAGCCACAGCTCCAACTCTCTCCAGGACATCAAACGGCCCAATGAACCTCGGACTCAGCTTGCCTCTCTTTCCAAAACGGATAACTCCGCGGTTCGAAGAAATCTTCAGAAAGACATGATCTCCAGGCTGAAACTCCAAAGGCCTCCGTTTAGCATCAGCCCAATGCTTGAAACGGTCCTGCGCAATCCTCAGCTTCTCCCGGATGTTCCTCACAACATCCACGGCCTCCACAATCATCTCTGGTCCTAACAGCTCCCGATCTCCAGTGTCATCCCAGCTCAGTGGTGATCGACATTTCTTTCCATATAGCGCGGCGAAAGGCGCCATTCCAATACTCACCTGGTAGATGTTATTGTAGGTAAACTTAACGTGATGGAGATGATCCTCCCAAGATCCCTTGAAGTCCAACATGCACGCTCTCAGCATGTCCTCCAAAATCTGAATCGTCCTCTCGGACTGGCCATCCGTCTGCGGGTAGTACGCCGTGCTGAAACTCAGACTTGTACCCAAGCTCTTCTGCAGACTATGCCAAAACTGAGATGTGAATCTCGTGTCTCTGTCCGACACGATACTCACGGGGACTCCGTGAAGTCGTATGATCTCCTGCACGATTCACGTTACATCACTATCTAAACTTGGAAAAGGAAATAGAAACGGAGAGAAAGAATTTACCTCCATATATCTCCTCGCTAGCGTCTCAGTAGACTGTCCTACTCGGAAGGGAATAAAAGTGTGCGGATTTGGTCAATCGGTCTACGATCACCCAAATCGTGTCATTCTGCGTCGGACTCCGAGGTAGTCCAGTCACGAAATCCATAGTGATATGTTGCCACTTCCACTCCGGAATCGGAAGCGATTGTAGCAACCTAGCCATACGTTGATGCTCCGCCTTTACCTGCTGGCAAACCAAACACTTGGCTACACTCCGAGCCACACTCCTCTTCATACCATGCCACCAAAAGTTCAGGCGAAGATCCTTGTACATCTTGGTGCCACCAGGATGCACAGAATACGGCGAACTGTGTGCATCCACCAATAATTCCTCTCTGATATCTCCAGCTGGCACACATAACCTGGCTCCAAATCTCAACGAGCCATCCTCATGAATCAAAAAGTCAGTCCGCAGACCAGCTTCCACCTGCTCCCGAATCTTCACCAGCTTAGCATCTCCATCCTGTCCAGCCTTGATCCTATCCACGATCGTCGACTGTATCTGCAAACTCATCAACGAAGAAGTTTCTCCAGGAAGAATAATCTCGATACCAGTCTCGCAAAAATCCTGCTGTAATCTCCACTGCGAAGTCAACATCATCACCGCTGGAAGTCTGCTCAGCGCATCCGGAACCACATTCACCTTGCCAGGGTGATACTGCAAATCAATCTCATAGTATGCCATGAGCTTTAACCATCGACGCTGTCGCATGTTGAGCTCCTTTTGCGTAAAAATGTACTTCAAGCTTTTGTGATCAGTAGAGATCTTCACCTTCTCACTCAGCAGGAAGTGCCTCCAAATCTTCAGCGCAAACACGACTGCAGCCCACTCCAAATCATGTGTCAGGTAATTCTTCTCATGAGCCTTGAGCTGACGAGAAGCATACGCAACCACATGCCCATGCTGATGCAACACACAACCAAGACCCTTGCCAGAAGCATCGCAAAAGATCTCGAATCCTCCACTCCGATCAGGCACATCAAGTACAGGGACAGTCGTCAATCTCTCCTTCAGAATATCAAAAGCCTTCTCACAATTATCAGACCAAACATATGGTACATCCTTCCATGTCAGTCTGGTCATCAGCTCAGCAATCCGGGAAAAGTCCTTAATGAAACGTCGATAATATCCTGCAAGCCCAAGGAAACTCCGGATCTCAGACGCTGACTGCGGAATAGGCCACTCTCTGATGGCCATAATCTTCTCGGGATCCACCGAAATTCCATCGCCTGACACCATATGCCAGAGAAAAGCGACTCTATCCAGCCAAAACTCGCACTTGGAATACTTAGCATACAAACGATGCTTTCTCAAGATCTCCAACACCGTCCTCAAGTGCAATGCATGCTCTTCCTCCAACTTTGAATAGATCAGAATGTCGTCAATAAAGATAACGACAAACTTGTCTAGAAAGTCGTAGAAGATCAGATTCATCAGGTTCATAAAAACTACGGGTGCGTTGGTTACACCGAAAGGCATAATCACAAACTCGTAGTGACCATACTTCGTCATGAATGCTGTCTTCGGGATGTCATCCTTCTTCACCTTAAGCTGATGGTAACCACTCCTTAGATCCAATTTAGAGAACACCCTCGAACCTCCTAGCGGATCAAAGATGTCATCTATACGAGGCAAGGGATATTTATTCTTGATAGTCACAGCATTCAGCTCCCGGTAATCCACACACATGCGACGCGAACCATCCTTCTTCTTTACCAGCAACACTGGTGCTCCCCACGGAGACACACTAGGATTGATGTAACCCTTCTGCAAAAGCTCATCTAGTTTCCTACGCAACTCTTCCAACTCTGCTGGAGCCATACGATACGACGCCTTCGAAATAGGCTGCGCTCCCGGAATAAGATCGATCGAAAACTCGAGAGCTCGATCGGGCGGTAGTCCAGACATCTCCTCGGGGAAGACGTCGTCGAATTCACACACCATAGCTGGTCTACTCTGCTCCATCTGCATATCAACAATCTCCACCGGTCTGGCTCGAAACCTGACAGGACCAAGCGAACTGGTACCTCGACTGAACTCAAACACTGGATGTCCAGGGATCTCGAACACCACCTTCTTCCTCCGACAATCGATCGTAGCATAAAAACTCGCAAGCCAATCCATTCCAAGCACTGTATCGTAGTTGATGATGTTGTGGACAATAAAATCAGCGTAAAGCTCATGTCCGCAGACCACCAAAGGGTAAGAATTACACCCACGATGCACCGAGATCACACCATTTCCTGTAACGATTATCCAACTCTTGGGAAGAGGGGAAGTCGTCAAGGAATGCTTCTCCACGAAGCTCCGAGATATAATACACATCGATGCACCGGAGTCAAAGAGTACTTGTGCAGGAAATATGCAAACCAAAATCACACCTAACAAGCAATCTAACAATCAAACCCTATTCTAACAAACAATCATATGCAAGCAATCAACATAATCTAACAAGCCAAAACTAACTAAGGAAGGAAACAACTAGATTGAGAGTTACCTGCGATAACCTCATCCACAGCCTCGCTCTCCACTGCAGTCATCAGATAAGCCTGCCTCCTCGGCTGCATGGCCTGTTGAAAAGCATGTTTCTGCGGAACGAGGGCTGGTCCACAACCTGCAGGTACAGGTGCCCTCTGCTGTAACGGCTATGCAGCGACAGGTTCCTTCCAAGGCTGCTTAGACTTCGGGCACTCCTTCATAGCATGAGTAGGATCTCCACAAATCAGACACTGTCCCAACATCCTCCTACCCTGATCCTTGACATGCCCAGTCTTGCCACAGAAATGACAAGTCTTCTGAGTAGGCCCACCTGGCCTCTTGAACTGCACCGTCTGATTAGGCCTCACCACTCCTCTGACCTGCTCCATAGGCCTCTTCCCAGCTCCCGGTGCCTGTCCTCTCTTCTGCCTCGAAATCCGCTCTGTCTCCGAGCAGCTACCAGCAACTTCTGATATGACTCCATATCCGTCGTAGACATCAGGCTCTGCAAGTCTAGGGAAAGGCCCTACAGAAACCTCTGAGCTTTCTCCTCAGCATCCTCCACCATCTTCAGCGTGAAGCGACTCAGCCTATTGAACTCCTGGTGGTACTGGTCCACCGTCAGATTTCCCTGCTTCAGCTCAATAAAGCGCTGCAACATCTCCCTCATGGCAGCCTTCGGAAAGTACTCCTCATCAAACCTGGACTTGAAAGTAGCCCAAGGTATAGGGCTCACCAACAGCTCCTCTGCATCCCACCAATTGCGGGCATTATCCTTAAGCTGCTTCTTCACCAACTCAACCCATCCAGCCGGGTTGACCTTCGAATTCTTCAGATTATCCTCGGTATTCCTGATCCACTCCTCTGCAGCCAAGGGTCCTTCAGATCCATCAAAGTAAGTCGGGCCCAGCTCTCGAAACTGCTTCGCTTCCGGCTCGAAGCGAGGGGCACTCTGGGTATTCTGGAGCTTGCCCTGCTGCACCAGCATCATCTGATGCATCATCCTCATGATCTCAGCATTGATGGGCTCTCTATCCGGCACCTCAGCACGATTGGGCCCACTATTAGCTTGGGTCTGTCATCGTCCAGCCATTTAATGACATAGAAAACGAACAAACAAATTAGACTCAAAGCTTAATGACTTGGAAGTTGTAATTCATTTAATGGACATTCCGTTATTATCGTTGTTCCGATAGTTCGCAGTTACAAGATTGGACCTGCATGGGCCACTAACAAAACCTGTCACGCCCCGCTTCCCAAAAATATGGAGGCGAGACGTGAGAAGGTCCGCTCAGACTTGAAGCTACAAAGCTGCAAGTCCGATAAGCGTGAATCAACTTTAAACTGCTGGTCCTTGCAACGCAAAACGAAACAAAGATAATAATAAGGAAATGAGACAAAAGATAAATCTCAGAATATCCATAATAAAAACTCCAACATCACAGAAAAGCCACCAGGCTAAAAGAAAAGAGTCTAAAAGAGGCCCCAGCATGGCCAACAAAAGTACAAAGTACAAAAACAAGGTAATGGTGCTACGCACCGACAACTAACAACAACCTAAAGCAAAAGCAACTCAAATCAGTCTCTAAGACTGGTCTCCGGTGTCCACCAACTCCTCGTCAAACGTAGGCTCCAGCTCAGCGTCAGCAAACACCTCGTCCTCAGCTACGGTCTCTGGCTCAGGGTCTAAATGTGACACCCAAAAGAGCAAGGGTCACATGTCAGCAAGTCTACAAGAGACTTGTGCAAGGAAACTGAAAGTGAAGTAAGCAACCTAGCAGTTCTAGCATGATGCAATGACATGGCAGTTAAAGTAATGAGTGCAACAAGTAAACAAAGGTACGAGCATGGCATTTAAAACCTGGCATGGATGACAAGTTTTACAAGAAACATTCATAATGACAAGTACAAGTCAAGTAAGCACGTCGTGCACAAAGATTACGCCTTTTCGCTAGAGTGGCTGCGCGGGCCAACTCCTAAGCTCAAGTGATCGTTTATCCCTAACCCTCCATGTGTGTATGGACTGGCGCCCATCTTCTGGATCACGAGCCAGGAAGTGTTTTATCATGATGGCATAGGGGTGCACCTAGCCGGACAAGGAAGTACAAGTATTTGGTAGCGTGTGCTACTAATGCAACAATCAACTGGATGACATGTAAGATGCAATGCATGAAAGTTAAAAGTGCGTACAGATAAGGAATTTAAACGTGACAGATATCAATGCATGCATGATATGGCAGAGTGTCAGATCTAGCTTCGTTGTCAAGCTAGATCTCAAAGTTGCGTCTAGACAGCTATCATTTCACAGTCTAGTCTCTTTTACGCTAAAAACAAGGAAGCGGCCTAAAAACATGGCCCTAAGCAAGAATTGGCAAGTTTCACTTGCCTGCAAGTACAACGTCTGAGAAACACCGTCCAACGAGTCCAAAGTCACAATTATTATATGTGCACAAGTCCACCGGCCTACATTCCCGTTTTATTAATCTTGATTAGTGAATTCTAAAACATTTAAAATACTTTAAAAACATCAATTTTTAGTCTTGATTATCAGGCTGTGGTTGGGGTCCTAAGGGTGCAAAGCGTTACCTCAACACGACGCGAAAGCTACACTGGCGTCGGGTAGCGACGCCAGTGGTTGGAATAAAAGAAGGTGCTCCTAGTCTAGATTCCAAATAGGTTCCTCGCTCGCCAAGTTCTGAACAGCAATTAGGTCAACGGACCAAGATTCCAAAGCTAGAACGTGCGACGACGGCCTACGACGTATCGTAACGTCGTAAACGTCAAATCCACGGAGTAGAGACACCTAGGTGGGGCCCACAGTAGTCTTAGGGACCAATGGGGGACCCATAATACCTCTGGAGAACTTGGGGGGCCCACGGTGGCAAGTGATGTGACGGATACGGGGTTGCGACGAATGTCTCTTGGTCAAACACTAGCCGCTGCGGGGGTTTGGCTCGGTCAGACACAGCGGGCGGCTGTGCAGCACAATATGATGTGATGCGGGGGTCGGGGCTCTTGGTCGGTGTAGAGCGGGCTCTCGGTCGATGCGGGAGAACGGGCCGGTCGGGCGCTTGGGCGGGGGCTGCAACTTGCAACGTTGCAGCGGAGCGGCGATGCGGCGCGGGCGACCGATAAGACCGATGGGGTTCCTCGGTTGGACACGGGGAGATGCGGATCGGGCGATGCAGATGCGGAGCGGGGCGGCTGAGTGGGGATTGGCTTCGGTCGGTGCGGGGAAAACTAAGGAAAACCCTCGGTCGGTGTGGGCGACGGCTGAACGGAGTTGCGACGAATCGTCACAAGCGTGAATTTGGGTTTTGGGAGCGGCTAGGGTTAATTTCTTGCGAAAGTGAGTCTTCCTAGGGGTTGTTTATATAGTGTAGAGGGGTTGACTAGGTCTAGGGCTAATTCTAATAGGATTAGGATTTTAAAATATTTAAAATTCAAATTCTCTCTCTCCTAATCACGTATAGATTGGGTGCGGCCAAGATAGGGGCTAGGATTTGGCTCAAAATTCGTTTAAAATGTTATAAGCTTAATAAAATTTTATTTGACCGAAAATACTTTAAAACGTAGTTATTAAAAATATTATAAACCTTGCTAAAAATATAAAGTAGGTCAAATAATCTCCAAAAATTATAAAATAAATATCGGGGTGATCGTGGTGACGAGAGAAAGGTAACTAAGAAGATGGATCTCAATTTCGACGTCGAGTGACGAAACTAAAAATAGAAACGTCCTACGTCAAAAGTGAAAATCACAACGTCTCTTCGAATAAGATCAAATCGTGGGAGAACGACCCGAGAAATGTCGTTCCAAATTAGTGCCACAATTTAATACTCTTAGAGACGTTCACAACGGCATATCATACCAAAGTGTTCACAAACAAACAAAGTCTAAAATAAACACGTGCACGGCCAAAAGCAAGTGCACGAACAAAGTACGATCGAAAAGTGGTCGTTACAATCGCCATTATGAATTTTTGTAATTCACCTCCACAATAAAACCCAAAGCCTAACCAACCTATGAATCGATAGGTAGTATAGCACAGCCTCCATGTGGATTCGACCTCGAACTCATCGGGAATATATTGCTCTGACACCCTTGCACTTGGGAGTGAGGTTATGCATACTTTTTTGGGGGTGTGCATCCTTGTGTCAACAAAATGGCGATGTTGCTGGGGACGTGTTTCACCATATTATCTATTTATCACAATTAGGTTGTTAGACTTCCGAAAAAAGAGAAAAATGAAACACTTGATAAATTTTTATAAAAAGAAACAAAAAGAGATATTTTTCCCAGCCACCTGCTTTATCATTATTTCTATCTTCTTGTACCACTGATATCTTTTCATAGTTGTTTGTTTTTGAATATTCAGGTACAATAGAGCAATTTTGGGATTATTCAGGCAATGATTAATCAGTAAAGTATGAGGCTCGAATGGAAGAATACAGATATTATCCAATGGACCCGTACTATCAGACAGAAGGATATGATCACTATTCAGAGTGTTCAGGTGCAGTGGACCCCAAATTTTGCCAGAGGATGTTCGAACAACAGAGAGAATTGCAAGCCAATTTAAATGAAGAAAGAATCTTGATTCAACAGATTGCGTTCAGGGTTGGAATGATCGGGATAAATGTTTAACTTCAACAAATTTCCTGAGACATCAGCTTGCATTCTCCACCTTATGAGCACCCGACATCACAGGCACACGAAGAACTCATATTGCCTATGGAGGGCAACGATGACATTCAGCTTGGGGGAGAAGATTCACACCATTACATCGAGGATGAAAGCCGCAATAGGAATAATGACATTGCTTCTGATGTCGTGCCTGAGCCGTCTCACATTCTTGAAACCTTCCTTCAGGTTGAGCAAAATAAGGACACATATATGGACCTATTGAGAAGCATCATGGACGTAGTTCGGTCCACTGGTCCAATGACATTAACTGCAGGTGATCCTTCTGAGAGTGAATTTCATAATTTTATTATTCATCGCATCTCTTCTGCATGTATCATTGATGATGGAGTTCATGCTCGAGTTAACGGGGACATGATACACTTTTATACCATGGTTGAGATATATGAGCCCACAAAGCAGCCTGCAGCACCAGAGGACATTGTTGAGGAGACCGTGCTAGTAGAGCCAGAGCAGACCGTTGAGGAGGACACTATTCGGGATGAGGATACATCTATTCACATGGAGCCAGAGTATTACCCACCTTTAGTTGAGCTTCCGCATCCACCTCCACCATTCACTACAGCTGAGGACCACCAACAAGAGCTTATTGATCCCACTAAGGGAGGCCTTTTTGTGCACTCCATCTCTGAATGCTGTACTTCATTTGATATTTATTTTGATTCAAATGTGTTTGACACATCGTACCTTTTACAACACACATACACTTATGGACCTAAGGTATGCTGGGATGTGTCACTGCTTAAAGAAGCTGACGAGCACAGTGAAGAGTCGCCTGAGGAACTTAAAGAGAACACCATGAAAAGAGACGTCATAATTGCAGAGGGTAGAGATATAATCTCAAGGAAGTATTGTCAACTAGATTTAATTTCCATTATTTCTGTCGATGATTTTCTTTGGGATTCATATATCATGGGGGAAAATTTCGACGACAAACTGATGTAGCTCGTCTCCTACAGGGAAATCCTTGGGTAGATGCTAGGGGTTGCATTGCTGGAGTTCGTTGGTATTAATGGCTATACGCAGCTGGCGATCCACGAAAGGTGTGAATAGGACATCTGAATGCACCGCTGAAGAAACTGGATCTGCCTTTAGAGTCAGGTGAACCTGATCCAGTAGTATAGTTTTTATGCTTTAAATAAACACGAATTCTCTTGGCATTGAGAGGACCGTATAGGAATTTTTATGCTTTCCTAGTTAGAATAAATATGACCTCATATAACGGCAACACAATAATCTCTTGCACCCCACCCTATTTTATGATTTGGTTGCCCACCCTTAAATTATGATGCCTATTTTGCTTCTCTACCCAATTTTTGTGCCCATCTGTCCATACCAGGCACCATCTGATATAGCTTGGGGGAGAGAAATTATTTTGTCGTGTAGCTCCCTATTTTTGTCGTTGTACTCTATTCATAGCCCTACACATTGAGGACAATGTGACATATAAGCTTAGTGGAGTGCACATTGCACGCTCTTTACTTTGTCGTGAAACACACCTTAAAATTTTCAGATGAACCATATTTACTTCTCTATTTCTGTCTCATATGCTTCATTTTATCTTGGAATATTGTGGACTTAATTTTTTATGAACTCTGATATCTGTTGGATTAGATCTTAATTCCTTTATTAGAGTATCATTGTTAATATGCTCTTTCATAATAGAATCCATAGTTACACAATCATATTCTCAAAACAGTGAGCTATAATGAATGAATCAAAATTTGAAAATTTTTTTTAGTGATTTAATTGCTAATTCTATTGCTTCATGGATGTCTAGTTATTCAAAAGAGATAGGCCCCACGACAACCAAAGTATTGATGAATAGAACACTTGATACCGAGTCTATGTCTAGATTCTATACCTTTTCCTTTTCTTGTGTATATAGCCATAAATGATCTTTGATCATGATTTGCATTCCATCGCATTTACGTGAGTTTACAAAAATCCCAAAAAACATAAAAAATTTAAAAATATCTAATTAAAAGGTTCTTGGGGTTCATTGTAACCTGATGCCCTAAGATTGCCTGATCTGGGATGCATAGACTGCTCCTTGCACTCCATTGCGTTTATGCAAGTTTGCAAGACAAAAAGATAGACACACACACACAAAAGAAACTTCCATATCTCTATCCTATTTTCTTTATAGAACAAAGACATAAACAAGGTTGATGGGTTCTAGTAGGCAAGAAACATGCATAGTGTGGTGATGCCTTACCTTAATTGAATTTACTAACTCATTTCACGAAGCATAACAAAACACCATGCATGCTTGAAACTGTTTGATCATGACATATTTATACTGCTTAGAGATGAGTTGTGGACATTGGATTCGTCTCTGTAAACCTAGTATATTTCATGATAAACTATGATAGGATGTAGCTCTGCTCTCATTTCATTGTTTATCAACTTCATTATGCTTATTGAAATCCATAATATTTTCATTTGAGCGAGACATAAGTATTTTGTGTGAATGTGTGTTCTGATTATACAGTGGTGTGCGTTCACATATCCTTGTATCCACAAGTTCATATATTTGCTGAGTTGGACATTGAGTCCATTGATTCTACCACATCTTCAACACCTCACTTTCCATTGTATTCCTCTCCCAGTTATACTTTTATTCGTCTTCATCGAGGACGAGTAAGAGATAAGCTTGGGGGATTTTGATGTTTTAAATTCCACAAATTATCTATATGTTTACACATCAAAATGATTGCTCAAAGTCATAGTTATTTCATTATTTCATATATTTCCTGAACTATTTTACTTTCGGAGTGTTTATCGTAATTTCAGGGAATATCGAGCAATTCAGAGCAATTTGGAGAGAAAAACATATAACAATGTCGGAGCTTCAAGGGTATCACATTTGAGGAGTTACAATTGTTAGAGAAGAATCCAAGAGAAGAGAACAAGAAGATAAGGGAGAAAGAAGATGATGATGGTGAGAAGCTGTTAACAAACCAGACAGCTCGGCCGAGTTGGTGCAACGAGGAGAAGGCCAAAAGCTTGGCCAAACTGGAGCTTAACCGCTCCACCAAGCACCCGAGCGCTGGGGCCGAGCGGTACCCATGATTCACAAAGGAAAATCTCTATCTCCGTAGCTCAACCGAGCGCTAGGGCGCGCTCGGTCAAGCGGAACTGGTGCTCGGTCGAGTGGAGTTGAAACAGCAGAATCATGACATCCCTCCACTCTTTGAAGATATTCTATCATCTAAGATTTTACACTATTTTTCACATATTTTTCCCAGATAATAGACTTCATTGCGATTCCAACGCCGCTAAGAACACAAGAAATGGAGAGTGGATAAGTCCTAGGGAATTTCTATAAGCTGACGTATCAGTGCTGGAAATTGTGCTCGGGCAGCCTGTACATTGTGCTCAGCCGAGCTGTCTGGGGCCCACCACTTAAGTTGCAGCCCTTATTGGGTTTGGACACGAAATGAGGAGGTTTTGTTGAGGGTTTTTCTAGGGTTTGAGGGGGTTGTATATATACTTTTTTTAGCCTTCATTGAGGGGGATCCTCTATCTTGTTCTTGGACGATTATTCGGAGGCTAGGCCACGCCCTAGGCCCCCTCCTTGGAGACGCTATCTTGTATTGGATCTTAATTCTCTATTGCAATACTTGGATGGAGATCGGTTAGTTTTAATATATTTTGTTTTAGTTCTTCATTTATTATCGATTGCTTGCTCTTGAATAGATATATTTGAATGCTCGCTATAATGTTCGTGATGATTTGTGTTGCGACTATTATGCTTTCCATGTCGATGTCTGAGTAGTCATATTTCTAGGACTATGGGATGAACCCTAGGATCCTAGGGTTTGAATATTAGGTTGCCCTTAGTTGAATGAATCTAGGGTTACACTTTGGTCGTTTGAACCCGGATTTTGGGGGATTAGCTCTAGAATTGGAGGACCATGAGAACGACTCCAGATTCTAGGGAAAATCCCCATGAATCTGATTAGGGTTAGTGGTCATATTCTAGGGCTCGTGATCACAAGAGTGACTCGTGCACTAGGGATTATTACTAACCCCCGATCCGCTAGTCGGTGACTACAAGAGTAGCCCGACTGCTAGATCCGATCATAGTGTAGTATCCCAACCGTAGATCATGAGAGGAGATACGGATTGTGATATGGGAATCATGTCAAGCATAATGCTCGTATCCCTATATGAAGCTTATCGAGAGAGCAGAGGTGAGCATAAAGATATGTTAGATGAGTAGGACAATGAGAGTTGACTACTTGTTCTCATTCTCGGATGTAAAACTCTTACCCTAACTTATAATTCAATGAAAGGATTCTTAACCTAGTGCCTAAGCCCGAAAGACCCTAGCGAGGATTCCATATGTCCTAGATCTATTTTATTATCTTTGTATTACTTTGTGGGGAAACGATTTTTGTGAGAATTGATAGTGACACCCTCGCCTTTCACATCCATCACTATTACGACTTTCCGTAATTCACCTCCACAATAAAACCAGAAGCCAAACCCACCTAGGAATCGATGGATAGTATAGCACCGCCTCCCTATGGATTCGACCCCGAACTCATTGATCACTCCATATTTTACACCTTTTTTCTGCTTGTTTGCATGCCATTTAGATCGCCCATATCGCGTTTTTCATGATTATTCGACAATATTGTGATGCTTTTCACGATTTCTTGTTTTTGTCGTATTTCAGGAGATTTGGAGCGATTTGGAGTGATTCTGAGATGCACCCACTCCGGAGTGTCACCCGTGACTCTTTTGAGGGGAATACTACGATTGGAGAGGAGTGGAAGAAGAAAGAACGTCGTAGGAGCGACGAGAAAGCAAAAATACGAAGATTGGGCATTTTTAGCATGTCACTCGGCCGAGTGAAGGAGTCACTCGGCTGACCATCGACAGCCTGCTCGGCCGGCCAGATCGGACACGTAACAGATTGAGTATCAGCGTGCACTCGGCTGACCATCGCCAGCCCACTCGGCCGACCACGGAGACACCACTCGCCCGAGTGGCATCAGAACGACGGCAAAAGAAATTCCCAACTTACTGTAATCCGTCAGTGCAGCCCCGAGTTCCGACTCGGCCGAGTGAAGAAACCCCATCGGCCGAAGTAAAGATAGTCACTCGGCCGAGTGATTCCCGAGGAGCCGACCCCCAAAAGTCCAGACTTACTGGAATCCGTCAGGGTTCGTCACTCGGCCGAATGACATTTGTCACTCGGCCGAGTGAGCCGCGCTGCCTGTAGCATAAAGTGTGATTTTCAAGCTGCGCAGGGGCAATTTTGTCAGAGTTTTTTGGGCGATTTTGGGGGTATTTAACCCCAGATTTTAACCTAGTTTAGAGAGCTTTTTCTCATACTTTTTGCAGCTTTTTAGATTACTTTTTAGGAGATTAGATTTAGTTCTTTGGAGAGAGATAAAAAGTTCTATTTTTTTGGATGCTATTGAATGTTCATTGGTTTGTCTCTCTTTCTATCAAAAACCTCATTTTTATTGATATATTGTCCATTGCAATGAATTCTATTGTTTTTATTATTAAATTTCTAATGATTTGCATTATGAATTGTGAGTAGTTTTATCGTCTTAGGGCGTAGGGATGAACCCTACGAACCCTATTTCCAATTTGTGATGAATTGGTGAAATTCTTGCTAGAATTGATTAGGGTTAGTTTGGGATTGATTTAATACGAATAGCTAGGGATTCATACCGATTGGGATTTGCAAGAGATTGGGTCCCAACTCGATAGGAAGCCCTAGAAATTCGAATTGTGTTACAATTGGGTTTCTCTGGAATCGGTTTGCAAGAGATTGGACCGAAACTAGGGTTTTTTGATTGTAATTCTTTACCAATACTCGTTTGCAAGAGATTGGACGGGTAGGAACTATCCCAACCTAGGTCATAGCCCGAGTTTGCACGAGAGTGGGCTCGAGATACGATTGAGCGATGATGTTGTTCTTCACGCTAGCTTGCCTAGGTTAGGGTTTGCAAGAGATTGGACCCTACCCTAAGTTTGCTATAGACCGGCAATAGTGCGAGAGTGTGAGCTAGGTTCTACATTTAGTTGCAACTAGTTCACCTGAATTTCAAGTCTAGCAATTGTGAAACCTACGAATCACAATGACGATATACGGTTTGTAGCGGGGATTCCCTATCCCTAGGCGTTTTTATTAATTTGATATTTTCTTTATACAATTGAACGACTGTGACCATTTTATCGCGAATATTTCTCGACTATTCTTATAGCCAGGTGAATTGAAGAAGACACCGTCATTTGCCCTCCTCGTGTTCGATACCCGCTCGTCGCTATACCGTGCGCTTGCGGTAAGACTAGCGAGTCTCTCGCCCCGGGTGTGCATTCGGGGCGGGCGATCAAGTTTTTGGCGCCGTTGCCGGGGAGTGTTTTTGACGGAGTTCGATTTCGATCACCCGGTTATTTTTCAATTTCTTTATTTATTTCTTCATTCTTTTCTAACTCTGTTTACAGCCCAATTTGCACGCTCTCCCAAAATTTTCCACAAGATCTTAACAGGTAACATGGGGGATGCAATGCCAATGACTGAGTCTGGCCAGGGAGATGAAGAATCCTTTGCAGAGCTCCTTAAGGAACTTGTTGATGAGGTCCACACCACTGGAGCTTTTGCTATTAACATCGATGACCCCGTCGAACAATTATTTGCATGCTTCGTGATGGATCAAATCTCCCCGGATGGGACAATTGGGGGCGACATCAGAGTTGATGTGAGAGATGACAAGCTATATTTCGAAGACAGCAGAACATGCATCGAGAAGTGATACATCCACGAGGAATCCTCTGGACATACCGATATTCAGGGAAGTGTGCTCTATAACCCCCACTCCTGCATTTATGGATTAACTGACATATCTCTTGGTCTCAGGAATGAACCGGAGCAAAGTGGAGGTCCTATCGATGCTCACACGGAATTGTGCAGTGTCTATTCAGATGCACCATCCTCACCAAGAAGCGAATCTGAGCCACCACTCGAGAGTGCACCACCCGAACATGAGCTAAAATCAGATGTTGAAGGAGAAGCCAAACTCACACAAGATGATGAAGCAGAGGGTACGGCACCTCTTGAGGTAGAGCTTAAACAATTACCACCGAATCTAAGGTATGCTTTCTTGGGTAATAAATTGACCTTCCCGGTGATAGTTAACTCCCACCTCACTCATGATCAACTTGAGAAACTCCTAGATGTTCTTAGGAGTTACAAGGATGTCCTTGGCTACACTATCTCTGATCTTAAGGGAATAAGCCCTAGGCTTTGCACGCATAGAATCCATTTGGAAAACACTGACGCCACCTCCATAGAGAATAAATTGTCCTTGGCTACACTATCTCTGATCTTAAGGGAATAAGCCCTAGGCTTTGCACGCATAGAATCCATTTGGAAAACACTGACGCCACCTCCATAGAGCCTCAAAGGCGGCTGAACCCCAACATGAAGGAGGTGGTCAAAAAGGAAATCCTAAAATTACTTGAGGCCGGAATTATCTACCCTATCTCTGACAGTAGATGGGTTAGCCCCGTTCACGTCATCCCCAAGAAAGGGGGATGACTGTTATAAAAAACGATAAAGGAGAGCCCATTTCTACACGCACTGTCACGGGATGGCGGATGTGCATTGATTATAGAAAACTAAATAAAGCCACCCGAAAAGACCATTATCCATTACCCTTCATTGACCAAATGCTCGAACACCTTGCTAAATATAAATACTTTTGTTATTTGGATGGGTATTCGGGTTTCTTCCAAATCCCTTTGCATGAAGACGACCAAGAAAAGACTACTTTCACTTGTCCCTATGGCACCTATGCTTACCGTAGAATGCCATTTGGTCTTTGTACTGCACCCGTCACCTTTCAGAGGTGCATGACATCCATCTTTTCCGACTATATTGAAAATATTATGGAAGTTTTCATGGATGATTTTTCAGTTTATGGAAGTGAGTTTGATTCTTGTTTGGCTAATCTTACGAAAGTTCTCAAAAAATGTCAACAAAATAATCTTACTCTTAATTGGGAGAAATGTCACTTCATGGTCACCGAAGGGATAGTGCTTGGGCACCTTGTCTCCTCAAGAGGGATTGAGGTTGATAAGGCAAAGATTGAGGTAATCGAGAAACTCCCTCCTCCCATTAATGTTAAGGGCATTAGGGGCTTTCTTGGTCATGCGGGGTTTTACCGTCGCTTTATCAAGGATTTCACCTTGATTGCCCGACCTCTTACCTCCTTGCTTGCTAAAGATGCCCCGTTTGTTTTTTAAGGTGAATGCTTGCAAGCGTTCAATACATTGAAGGAAGCACTAATTTCTGCACCCATCATACAACCACCGAATTTGAGCCTTCCCTTTGAGCTCATGTGTGATGCAAGTGACCAAGCCATTGGAGCGGTATTGGGACAAAGGAAAGACAGAAAGCTTCATGCAATATTCTATGCAAGCAAAACATTGGATGACGCACAGAAAAATTATACAACTACTGAGAAAGAGCTTCAAGCGGTCGTCTATTCCATTGAAAAGTTTTGCTCCTACCTCCTTGGTTCCAAGGTAATTGTCCACACCGACCACGCGGCATTGAAGTATCTTCTAAGCAAGAAAGAGGCCAAACTAAGATTGATTAGGTGGATACTTCTATTGCAAGAGTTTGATTTAGAAATCAGAGACAAGAAGGGTACGGACAACGTTGTGGCAGATCATTTGTCCAGGCTTGTTCGTGACAAGGAGGACGAGAGTTTACCTATCGATGATACCTTTGTTGATGAGAGGCTATACGCCATAAGGCCCGGAGAAGTGCCATGGTATGCGGACTTTGTTAATTATTTGGCTTGCGGGATTAAGCCATGTGGGATGTCCACGCAACAAAAGAGGAGATTTATGCATGAAGTCTGTAGCTATTTCTGGAAAGATCCGTATCTCTTTAAGATATGCAAGGATTGGGTTATTCGGAGATGCATTTCTAAGGAGGAGGCCACCTCCATCGTCTTGCATTGCCATGGTATGCCATGCGGGGGACACCACGCCGCTTCCAAGACTACCGCTAAGATATTGCAGAGTGGATTCTTTTGGCCTACCATGTTCAGAGACACCCACGACTTCGTAAAAGGGTGTGATAGATGCCAACGGACCGGGAATATTTCCAAACGAAATGAGATGCCAATGAGGCCCATTCTAGAGATTGAGCTCTTTGATTGTTGGGGAGTGGACTTCATGGGACCATTTCCGTCAAGCAAGGGTAACAAGTATATCTTATTGGCTGTGGACTACGTCTCCAAATGGGTAGAAGCCATTGCCACCCCTACCAATGATGCGAGGGTTGTTTCCAAGTTTTTCAAGCAGAATATTTTCCCACACTTTGGGATGCCTCGTACTTTGATAAGTGACGGGGGAAGCCACTTCATAGAAAACAAGTTTGAAGCCATGTTGAAAAAGTACGGGGTAAACCATAGAATTGGAATGGCATATCACCCTCAGACAAGCGACCAAGTGGAGGTTTCGAATAGAGAAATCAAGCAAATTCTTGAAAAGACCGTAGATCGATCTAGAAAGGATTGGTCCATGAAGTTAAACGATGCTCTATGGGAATATGGCACGGCCTTTCGCACTCCCATTGGCACCACACCGTTCCGACTTGTTTATGGAAAAGCTTGTCACTTGTCGGTAGAGTTGGAGCACCGCGCATATTGGGCCATCAAGACCCTCAATTATGACTATAAGAGTGCGACGGTGAGGCGGCTCTTAGACATCAATGAGCTTGACGAAATTAGAAGAGATGCCTACGAGAACTCAAGGATTTACAAAGAAAGGACCAAGATTCTACACGACGCATGCATAACTGTCACAGAATTCATGGTCGGAGACAAAGTCTTGTTATATAATTTTCGACTCCGACTATTTCTCGGAAAGTTGAGATCACGGTGGTCCGGACCATACACCATCAAGCACATACAACCGGGAGGAGCCTTTGAGTTAGAAGGTAAAGACGGAGCAACATTCAAGGTGAATGGACAACGGCTCAAGCGCTATTCTGAGGGAGTCCCTACGGGTGAAGTAAATAGAATATATCTACTCAAGGGACGGCCGGACGACCTTTCATACCTCCTTGACGAGGTCATTGAAGAGGCTATCCCCCACTCCATCGGTGCACTCCATGATGACGGCTTTGAAGAAAGACAAGATTTGAGCGAAGAAGAGACATTGGAGGACTCTCTCAATAGCTCCACGGCAAATGATGATGGCGACGTTGAAGTTGCAAGAATACGAGAGCTTTGCAAGCTCTCGACATTGAAGAATCCAAGGAAATCTCCACCGATTCGAAGATCGGTGTCACCGGAAAGTCAAAGACCGGAACAAGCTCAAGCTTGGGGGAGCCATCCCCCAACATTGCTCATGATGAAGGGGCACTGAGGAAGGCCACGCACCATCACGATCCAAATCCGAGCGGTCTTCCCGGCAAATTCGACGGGTGCATCTCATATGCACCCAACATCCCGCGCTAAATTGAATATCCAAAGGGGTCGAGCTCAAGACCTTAAACGAGCACTTGTCGGGAGGCAACCCGACGATTTTTGCATTATTTTTATTTGATTTTCATTTTTGGTTTAGACTTTTGTTAGTTTTTAGAGTCTTTTTGCCCATAAAAATCGTGACAACGGGTCCTATTTTTCATGACAGGAGAAGGAGAAAAGGAGATCAATCATAAGAAGAAGATAAAGGCAAGGAAGAGTGCTCCAGGAATGTATTCAGGCCTTAAGAGCAGGAAGAAACCAACTGGAGGAAGAAAAACAGAGAGTAGAGCGAAAATGGAGCCCCGAAGCAGAAAACAGCACGTCACTCGGCCGAGTATCATATGCGCCTCGGCCGAGCAAAGGACTCCACTCGGCCGAGTGGGGCACCAACTAGGGAAGTCTGCGGAACCAACTCTCTGTCTTTTTTGTGCATTTCAGTACTAACTGCCACTCGGCCGAGTGAAGAAATCCCATCGGCCGAGTGAAACAGATACCCTCCTAGCCTAAAAATTGCCGAGTGGCAGTGCCACTCGGCCGAAGGAGTTTTCTCACTTCGGCCGAGTGAACAAAAGCCACTCGACCGAGTCGTAAGTGGGAACGAGATATTTTCAAAAAAATTTCGTTTACGCACTCGGCCGAGTGACATTTTCACTCGGCTGAGTCGTAACAATTTGTATATAAACTGAGGGGCGGGCGCGATTTTCTAAAACCCCAAAATTCCCCGATTTAGCCTGAGCTTTTGCGCTGCTTCGTATCCCTCGCCCGCTGCGACATCCTCCGCACCCGAATCACCCCTGATCGCCCTCGACCGACCTCCACTCCCCACTTCGACCGCCGGCCACCGTCCACCTCGCGGCGCCGCCTCGGTTTGCCCCCTATCGCCTCGGTTTGCAGCGAAATCCCATTTTCTCCTTGTTTCTCTCAATCCGTAGACCCGTTGAGCCCAAAAATCAAATTAATTCTTTTATCTATCTATTATACCTCATCTCCCCCATGTATTTCGAATATTATCCGCTGCTATCGTTGTTTGATTTGCAGGCTATCTTGGGGGAGCTTTGAGGAGCTTCTGGACGCGCTTTTAGCTTCACGACGGAGGCGTCTCTTTGCACGCATCACATATTGCTCTCGCGGCGTGTTCAGGTACATTCGTTCCATTTTTTAGCACGTCGCATATTATTCTTGTTGGGTGAGCACTCGCGGCACACATGCCGCCACGCACTAGGCCGCGCACGCGGGGATCTGCTCCCAAGCGGAGGCGGACTGATGACCCCGGTCCCTCTCACGCTGGGGAGGACTCCCCACCACCTAGCCCACCACCGCCACCACCACCCACACAGCCTAGCACTATCGATAGATGTCATGGCACGGATGAAGATGCTTCGTCCCCACGGACAGCGACACTGGGTATGGTTGTACGGTCCCTTTAGTGCCGATTACATGATCCTCCCAAGCCTCGCTCGGACATATATAGGACCGGCACATGTGGACTGGCTTCCGGCGATGGATCTCCTGATCCCCGCCGCCTACATGCTAGAGGCCGAGGGAGCTGCGCAGGCACCACCTGCACCCATCGACCCCGTGATCCCTCAACCTGAGCCTGCACTTTCTGCATCTCCCGACACTTCTGTCCCCACTTCTGCCAGTGTCGGAAGCACCCTTGCTGAGTCGTCCACCACATCCACCACGTCTACCGACACCCCCACCACTGCTGTGCCTATCTCGGTTGAGCCTATTTCCTCACTTCTTCCCGAGCGTCCACCCACCAAACTAGAGAGCGGCGAGCCTTCCTTCCCTGCTGTTGTGCAGACCCTATCCAGCTTGCTGTCCGTTGGGGTGTCACCTTTTGGTCCTTACATTTCCTCCCCAGTGGTCGACCCTTCTGTCTCCACCGCAGCTGTCCTATCCGAGAGTGTCGTGACGTCTGTTCTCACGTCTGTGTCAAGACCTCTCTTGCTACCTCGTCGCCGATTTTGTCCACCACCACTGCTGCTGCTGCCACCTTGTCCCAACCTACGTCCTAGCCTCACACTGAGGCTGGGCATCCACTAGTGAGCACATCCCCCTTCCCGCAATTTCCTGTTGGCCCCATACTCTACACCACCCGTGTGAGGCAGCCCTGTCCTTCACAGCCTAGACCTGTGCGTCCCCCTGCTCCACCTTCCCCCGACACTACACTTCAGAGCATTCGTGCTCTAGAGGGGGGCAGTGAGTGGACTCAGAGGTGATTTTAGGGCCCTCTCCGCCACAGTCACCGCCATGCAGACTCGCCTAGAGCTACTTCCCAGTATTCAGGTTTGCCTGACTCAGATACTGGCGAGACTGCCTCCACCTCCACAGCCACCCAGTGTAACGACCGGTTTTAGCGATGCGTAGTTCGTCTTCCCTCTCTTGTTGTATAACCTTCTTCGTATCCGTAGTTAAGTCGTAACGGACACCGTACCCGTACCTGTACCCGTATCCAGTCTTTTCATACTTATTATTATTACTATAAATCGCTTATTATAATTATTAAAAAGATCATCTTATAATTGGTTTAATTTCCAAATTCAAATGTTTTAATCATAATAATGATAATTTCAAATATTTTCAAATTTGAAATCAAATTGTTTCTATTTTATACCCTATTTAAATTACAACTATTTTAGAAACTTTTCCCATCATCAAATCCATTAATCCCTCCCTAATTAAAATTTAAATTTCAAACTTTCCTGTTTAACTTGCTATTAATTTTCCCCTAAATGAATGATATTTAAAACAAAAAATTAAAACACCTTCTTTTTTTAAAACACTTCCTAATTTTCCTTCCCTAACCCTAACCTACCCTAGGGTTACCCACGCATCACCCACTCACGCATCACTCATGCATACACAGTAAACCCAACACTGTAAAACACATACCCTATTTTTATAAGCATAGAAATGACCCAGGCTAGGTGCTGCCAGCACACACCCTATTTCCTATTTAATCAAAAACCTAGGCCACCCTACTTCTACACACACACACACACACATATATATATATATATAAACCCAAGCCTTCATACTTCCTTTACACCTAACCGCAACCTCTAGGCTAATCTACAGTTCCCTACAATTATAAAACCCGATTCTCATAACAAACCCAGGTTTCATCCACTCACGTGCCTACTCACATACACTATAACCTACCAATTATCCTATGTAGAAACCTAGGCTCCTTATTATATAATAACACCTAGGCTATAGCCTATAGAAACCGAGCCCTTGCACTCTCACGTGCTGTCAATAACCCCACACACCTAGTTGACCTATAACAAACCCTAGGTGCCTTTCGTTTCTCCCAAAACAACAGCACACAGCCGCCTATTATTTTCCCCTCAACGCGATAGAGCAGCGTTCGCGGTCCCTCCTCCTCTCAGCACAGCCGGCGGCCACCCCACCTCCTCCATCCACCGGCGGAGCAACCCAAGTCCCCCTCCGTGCGAGCTCCTCCCTTGCGGCCTCCCCCACATGCCAGAGCCCCTCCACCTCCAGTTAAGCGCCCAGCCCTACTCGCGAACCGCCTCCTCCTTCACATGCGGAAGCGACGTCGTTCATCCCCCACGCCCAGGCCTTGCGAACGCCGATCACACGCACGTCGAGCTCCACCTCACTCGCGGCCCTCCTTTTCCCGACCAAGAGCCGCAGCCCCTGCCTCACGGCCACGCCCAACCGCCGCACGACCCAACGCCGGCCTTCTCCTTCAACTTCCTCCTCTTCTTCATCTCAACTCCACAGGCCAACTCCACAGGCCGTGGATCACCTGCAGGATCTCCGAGCCGTGCGGCGCCCGATCCGCCATCTACTCGACATGCCACTCTCGATACCACCGGGCGCCGTCGCGTAACCATCGTCGTCCACCTTCAAACTGCAATGCACGTAAGTTCTCCCATGTGCATGCAACCTGTTTGATAATAATAACTTAAATAGTTATATCATGGATAGGTTGTATACGTATGTTAGTCTTAAGTTAGTCAAATGTTTAACTGTTGTAGGTTTAACACAAAGTAGTCAAATGTTAGGGTAAATTGTAAAAATGTATGTTATATATATTTATCAGTTCACAGAAGTATGTTAGCTTATTATAATATATATAGTAGATATATGTTAATGCATATATATTAGTTGATATATATAAGATAGATTTAATGAGTTTTGATTTCCTTGGCTTGATATTACAAAACCTTAACGCAGATATAATACACTTTTCATCGTGATCACCTGGACACCCAAAACCAACTATACCAGGCAAGTGTGCAATTAAATACGAATTTTTGAAGTTTGATGACTGTTGCTCTATTTTTTTATTATATCTGTATATCCTGAAACTGCACGTTAATTGACTCTTGAAATCATTTCCATAACGTTTTGGACTAAAAATGTGACATTTGGACGTACAACTTGATAGTGTTCAACTTTAAACATTGGCAAAGAAAACTAGTTGCAATCTGTTCATTAAACCCACATGTTCAACACTCTCGTTAATTTACTGTAAATTTCGGGCAACCCTCTCTTAATGATTGAAAATGTTGTAAAATAGAAATGATGACATTGTTAAATTGGTACATAACTTGTCTGGACACTTTGAATGATTAACAATATGGACATCGTGAAATCGTGCGCCTCGAAGGCGGTATCGTGATATTGATCACTCCTTATTTTACACCTTTTTTCCGCATGTTTGCATGCCATTTAGATCGCCCAAATCATGTTTTTCACGATATATCGACGATATTGCGATGCTTTTCACGATTTGTTGTTTTTGTCGCATTTCAGGTGATTTGGCGTGATTTGGAGTGATCTTGAGATGCGCTCGCTTTAGACGGTCACCGACGACCTCCCCGAGGGGTATTTTGCTGTTGGAGAGGAGCGGAAGAAGAATGGACGTCACAGGAGCGACGAGGAGGCCAAAACAATCAGATTGGGCATTTTTTGTGTCCCACTCGGCCGAGTGGAGGAGCCACTCGGCCGACCAGCGAGACACTGCTCGGCCGACCTGAACAGACACGATTCCTATGTGCACTCGGCCGAGCACCGAAGACCACATCGGCCGAGTGACTATATCGCGTCCGCCCGAGTGGCGCCCAGACGAGGCCCTTCCAAAACATCGAAGTTACTGTTTTTTGGCTGCCTGAACTTCAGAAGACCCACTCGGCCGAGTGGATTATTACGTCCGCCCGAGTGCCTTGAAGCCATCGGCCGAGTGACGACAACTCACTCGGCCGAGCCGCCCCCGAACTGAAGACCCCTGAAGCCCCCGACTTACTAGAAAATGACAGGGTTTTCACTCGGCCGAGCGACTTTTGTCACTCGGCCGAGTGCGATGCGCTGCCTGTAGCAAAAATTGCGGAAAACAGGCTGTGCAGGGGTATTTTGGTCACGATTTTTGGACGATTTTGAGGGCTATTTAAGCCCTGTTTTTACCCTAGTTTAGAGAGCCTCTCTCTTAGATTTTTTGCAGCTTTTAGATTAGTTTTTAGCTTTATTCTTGTGATTGGAGAAGAGACAAATTTGTGATTTTTGTTGGAACAATTGAAGAACTCCATTGGTTTGCATCTCTTTTCCTTAAAAATTCTATTTTTATTGCTTATCTCAATATTGTGATGAATTCTATTGCTTATTTCATTGATTATTTTTGTGATCTTGTTATGAATTGTGAGTAGTCTCCACGTCTTGGGGCGTGGGGATGAACCCTACAAGCCCAATTTCATATTTGTGATGAATTGGTAGAAATTGAGCTAGAATTAATAACTAGGGATTAGATTGTGATTAATTTACTACGGATGGCTAGGTATTCATATCAATTGGGATTTGCAAGAGATTGGATCCCAATTCGATAGGAAGCCCTAGAAATCCGAATTGGGTTGGAATCGGATTTTCGAAGTATCGGTTTGCAAGAGATTGGACCGATACTAGGATTTCCGGTTGCAATTCCATGCCGATACTCGTTTGCAAGAGATTGGACGGGTAGGAACTATCACAATCTAGATCGTGGACCGAGTTTGCAAGAGATTGGACTCGGTGCGCGATTGGACGATGATGTTGATCCTAATGCTAGCTTCCCTAGGCTAGGGTTTGCAAGAGATTGGGTCCAAACCTAGGATAGCTATAGACCGGCAACAGCGCGAGAGCGTGCGCTTGGTTCTACATTCAGTTGCAACTAGTTCATCCAAATTCATATTCAAGCAATTTTGATACCGACGAACCACATTTATGAAATACGGTGAGTAGCGGGGATTCCCCATTCCCTAGACGTTCTTTATTTGATTTGATATTTCTGCACGTTTTGTCTGACGATTGTGACAGGATCGCCAAAGGCAAATTTCTCTCTTAAGTAGCCAGGTTGATTAGGAGCAAGCACGGTCATTCATCCTCCCTGTGTTCGATATCCCGCTCGCCGCTACACCGTGCGCTTGCGGTAAAACTACAACCGTTCTTTGGGTGTATATCCGGAGCGATCAAGTTTTTGGCGCCGTTGCCGGGGAGGCGATTGTGTTTGATTCTTTCTCACCCTAGCTATTTCCTTTTTTTATTTTATTATTATCATTACTTTTACTTTTATTTTTTATTTCTTACCTAACCCTTCCATGGTTCTAATCATTTCTTTGAAACTCTGTTTTCTCTGTGCATGAACACGAGATCTACGACGGACCCTGAAGCTATACTATTTGATCCCGAGATCGAGCATACCGCGCGGAGACTTAGAGCGGAAAGGAGACAAGGTCCGGAAGGGCGGTTCATGACCAACCCGGAAACTCCTGAAGAATTGGCGGCAAGGATGGCGAGAATAATCTCTATTCGCGATAGGCTTAGGCCTAAGACTTCTTCTACCACCTCATCCATCGCCATGCCGCAGTTGGCGGCCGACAAGAACTTCGAGCTAAAGACTGGATTGGTGGTTTTGATGCAACAAGACCCATTTCATGGGAACGCACATGAGAACCCCCACTACCACATCCAACTATTCTTGTCGAAGTGCGCCACATTTTAGATGACGGGGGTCTCCATTGATGCCATCAGACTGCGCCTCTTCCCCTTCACGCTAAAGGACAAGGCACTCTATTGGTTGAGGACGCAAGCTGAGGGTGTCTTCACTACTTGGGACGAGTTGGCGAGTGCATTTATTGACAAATTCTATCCGCCATCCAAGACGGTGAAGATCCGGAGCGCTCTCATGTCTTTCAAGCAAGGACCACAGGAGACGCTCTATGAAGCTTGGGAGCGTTTTAAGGATCTACAGCATCAATGCCCGCACAACAGTATAGAAGATTGGGAGCTAGTGCATAGCTTCTACAATGGTCTCCAATCGGGGACCAAACAAATTATTGATGCCGCGGCGAATGGTGCAATCTTGTCAAAGACTCCCGAGGAAGCTACGGCCCTAATTGAGGAGATGGCCTCAAATAATCAACAATGGGGCGATGAGCGAGGACACTCCACGTCCTCCTTAAAGCCAACTAGCATCTACGAGGTGAAGGCCGTAGCGGAGCTCACGAGCAAATTCGATTCTCTCCACAAGGTGGTGGAGAGATTGGAGAAGTTAATCACGGAGCCCCAAGGAAGCCCTTCCACCTCCGCACCGACCAACCAAATGTGTGATTGGCAAGACCAATCTCAAGTCATGTACTCGGGAGGAGAGCAAGGATAAGGATCCTTGGAGCAAGTACAATATGTTGCGGGGAACCAAGGGTATTGGTCCAATCCGGCCGCAAGAAATCATCCGGGATTCTCCTACGCCAACAATGAAGGAACTTTGAACCCGCCACAACCACCGCCTCAACAAGCTCGACCACCACCACCCCAACAACAAAACTATCCACCGAGGGGGCCTACTCAACAAAACTTTCAACCGAATCAACAAGTTCCACCATATAGGCCTCCCGGATACAACCAAGGGTGGAGGAACCAAAATCAAAATCCGCCACAAGCTCCACAACGATCTGACTTCGAAGCTAGAGTGGAGGCGTTCATGGTCGAGCAAAATAAGGTGAATGCTACTTTGAAGGCGGGGCAAGACTCTCTTAATACCGTAGTGGCTCAAATATCGGAGCAATTAGCGTTGCTCAATCGGAACACTCAACGATTGCCGGTGCAACCGGAGCAAAACCCACGGGGCAACACCGGCCACATCAACGCCGTAGTTGCCGTCACTACTAGAGGCGGGAAGGACACCACCCCCGCTATGATCCCTACCGAGGAGGCCGTGGAGGAAAGCTTGGAGCCGGTTGAGCCGGTAGTTGAGGTTGATAAGGAGAAGGAGCCACAAGAAAAGGAGAAATCTAGAGCGGAGCAATTAATTGAGGAAAGGCGCTTCATGCCACCGGTCCCATTCCCCCAAAGACTAGCGAAAGCGAAAATGGAGAAAAGGCTAGCGAAATTCCTCGAGTACCTAAGAGGAGTTAGCCTTAACATCCCCTTCCTTGACGCCATCGTCGAGATCCCCACGTATGCTAAATTTTTGAAGGACTTGATTTCGGGGAGGAAAAGGAAGGAGAAGATCATGCTAGCCGAGGAGGGCTCTTGGTTCACCAAGAGAGAGAAGGAGCCGGTAAAATTCAAAGATCCGGGGAGTTTTTGGATTCCTTGCACCTTGGGCGGCGTTCCTCTTCAAAAGGCGTTGGTTGATCTTGGGGCTAGTGTGAGCCTCATGCCCCTCTCCATGTTCTTAAAGTTAAACACCGGAACAAAGTTGAAACCTACCGACATGCGCATTCAATTGGCCGACGGGCGAATAACTAGGCCGGTAGGGATCGCCGAAGACATACCGCTACAAGTCCCGGGTGGAATATGCTTGCCATGTGACTTTGTGATCATGGACGTTAAGGAGGAGGGAGACACTTCGTTGATACTTGGACGCCCATTCCTCGCCACCGCCGGAGTAATTGTTGACGTGCGCGAAGGGACCCTTACTTTAAACGTCGGCAACATCGAGGTGGAGCTCCACATTCCTAAAGCTATGAAGCACATGCCCTACCACGAGGAGCTTGACTACATGGACCTCCTTGATGAGGTGATAGAGGAGGCGATTCCTCACTCAATTGGCGCTCTTTTTGATGAAGAATTCGAGGAAGGCCCGGATTTAGGCCATGAAGAGAATAAAGATGATTCCCCCGACTTCTCCGCTGAAGATGATCAAGGCGACGCTGATGTCGCAAGGATCCGAGAGCTCTGTAAGCTCTCGAAACTGAAGTCTCCAAAGAAAGCTCCACCGGCACGGAAATCGGCGTCACCGGCAAGGCCGTTGACCGGAGCAAATGCTAGCTTGGGGGAGCCTCCCCCCAACACTATTCGAGATAGGAGACCACCGAGGGAGAACGCGCCGCCGCCACATCCAAATCCAAGCGCGCTCCCCGGAAAGTTTGATGGGTGCATCTCATATGCACCAAACATCCCGCATTGATTGAAAATTATAGGGGGTCGAGCTCACGACCTTAAACGAGCGCTTGTCGGGAGGCAACCCGACGGTTTTTGCTTTATTTTTACTTTTTCTTTATTTTCGTCTTAGAAATTTTTAGTGTTTTGAGTCATTCGACCAAAAATTTTGTGATAACGGGTCCTATTTTTCTTGACAGGAGAGGAGATAGGTAGATCCATCATGAGGAGTAGGAACGAGACGACGAGGAGCGCCCCAAGAAGGCGCTCGACGCTTAGGAGGAAGATGAAATCGATTGGAGAAAGAAAGACGGAGTTTAGAGCCAAAACGAAGACAAACAGCAGAACACAAGGCTCACTCGGCCGAGTATACTAGTCACTCGGCCGAGTACACAAGTTCGTCCGGCCGAGCCGCTCACGAACGAGGGAAGTCTGCTGAACCCAACTCTCTGTTTATTTTCTTGATTTCGCTATAACTGCTACTCGGCCGAGTACATTTGTTCTCTCGGCCGAGTAAAACGGATACCCTCCTAGGGCGAGTCATGCCGAGTAGCTTGAGTCACTTGGCCGAATGGACTTACTCCACTCGGCCGAGGCTGGCAAAGGCACTCGGCCGAAGCGATAGCAGGGAGGAAGCTTTCATTGGCCTCGCTCGGCCGAGTGACCACGTCACTCGGCCGAGTCGTAACTTATATTATATAAGGGCGAGGGGGGCGCGGATTTCGAAACGCAAAAACCCAAAAACCCCCGCGCCCCTTCAGCTACCTCGCCCGAACCCCCTCGCTCTCGCCCTCACTCGCCCGACCAGCACCGCCCCGCCGCCGCTCGGCCCGCCACCGCCGGCCGAGCACCTGCCGACGCCTCGCCCGAGTCGCCGCCGGCGGCCGACCGTCCGATCATCTCCGGTACCCCTGTTTTCGCCGTTTTCTCCTCTTTTCGTGTATTTCTTGAGGATCCATGTGCTAAACGCCCCCCCTAACCCAAATCAATTCCTATATCTATCCATTATACCCCTATTGCTCCATACATTTTGATTATTACTCGCTGATATCACTTTTTCATGCGCAGGTTGCTTTTTGGAGCTTAGGGGAGCTCAGGGGAGCTTCTACGGGCTGCTTTGGACTTCGTGGAGGTGCGGACTTCGCACGCTTCCACTGCTTAGCACTCGCGGCGTGTTTGGGTATACTCTTTCCATTCTTTTTGCACACGTCGCACTCTTCACGTTTTTTCGGTACGCGCTCGGGGCCGATATGCCGCCCCGGACACGGCCGCGGACGAGGAGACCTTCCACTAAGCGGAAGCGGTCGGATGATGCCGGCCCCGCCCACGAGGTGGAAGAGTCTCCTCCTCCTTCCCCCACACACGCCGTCCAGCCCCAGCACAGCCTGCAGTGCACCCACAGCCCGCACAGCCTCTCCCTGCCGTTCCACAGCCACCACCACCGGCTCCACTGGTCGGGCCGCTCGGGATTACGTTCCGAGACGACGCACACCGCGCCGTCTTCGAGCGTATCTCCCAGCGCTCGATCGTACCCTCCAGGTTTGCACACCTCGCTGACCTAGGACGCCTGGGGGTCCTTGAGGGGATGCTCACGTTGTACGACAACGTGGGCTGGCGAGATTTTTTCCAGGTGTCGGCGGATACTTTTACCCGCCCGACACTTGAGGTTTTGAGTTCGATCGCCCGGACCGACGAGGGATGCTCGTTTCGGTTCATGGATCGAGAGTGCCAGGTCACTCTCGATATGATGAGAGCGTTTTTCTCGTGGCCCGCTGTCCCCGGAGCCGATCGCGGTTACGGCCCCACCCATATCCCCCCACCCTCTTTCGACGCCGGTGCCTTCTGGGCACGTATCACGGGTCTTCACGCTGCCTTTGACCCTAGTAGGGCCAAGGCCTCGGCCATTGTCCACCCCTGCCTACGCATTGCCCAGCGCCTCATGGCGACCACCTTTTTGGCCAGATATGAGCCGGGCACGATGTCTACGCCAGAGCTCTACATGCTCTATGCGATGACACGTCCCAGAGCTCTATCTAGGGATGGAGACGAGCTTGTCCCCGCCGTCGTGATCGACATTGCGGCTTGGTTTTTAGACCGCATCATTGTATCGGTGGGCGCTCGCTCACCGATCTGCTGCGGCGGTCTGATCACCCTGCTTACCATGATGACCGGCGAGGACCTACCTGACGACCTGCGACGCGTCCCGGGCCCCACTTCTCTGTCGATCGACGTTATGGCCCGGATGAAGATGCTTCGTCCGCATGGTGAGCGTCACTGGGTCTGGTTGCACGGCCCTTTCGGTGCCGACTACATGATTCTCCCGAGCCCAGCTCGGACCCAGATTGCACCAGCCCACGTTGACTGGCTCCCTGCGATGGATGTCCTCATCCCCGCTGCGTACGTGCTCGAGGCCGAGGAGGCCGAGCAGGCCCCCGCTGCCCCTGTAGACCCTGTTGCACACCCTGCCGAGCCTGCTGCCGAGCCCGTTGACCCTGTGGCCCCTCAGCCCATACCTGACGTTTCCGTCGCTCCTGACACCTCTGTCGGTGTCGGGAGCACCTTAGCTGAGCCCACCTCCACCACTTCCGAGGCTGTCACCACCACTCCCACTCCCACCACCGGCCATCTGTCCGTCGAGCCTCTTTGCTCTGCACTCCCCGAGTGCCCGCAGACCTTTGTTGAGAGTGGAGAGCCCTCGTTTGCCGTGGTCGTGGAGACCATGGCTAGCATGATCTCCACTGGGGTTGCGCCTTTTGGTCCGCACACTTCCACCCCAGCGGTAGTTACTTCTGTCTCCACCCCTGCCGTATTTTCTGAGAGCGTCGTGGCGTCTGTCCACACTTCTGTGCCATCGACCTCTCTAGCCGCCTCGCAGCCACTTTTGTACTCTTCTTTCGCTGCCGATGCCTCCACTTCTCACCGCCCGCCCCGACCTCACACTGAGGCCCGGCCCACATTTCCTGGCGCGGCACCTTTTGTTCCCTTCCCTGCTGAGCCCGTTACATACTCCACTCGCGTACGCCAGCCCAGACCTGCCCAGCCTCGCCAGGTGCGTCCCTCTGCACCACCTCCCCCTGACACAGTACTTCAGAGCATTCGTGCTCTAGAGGGGGCGGTGAGTGGTCTTAGAGGTGACCTCCGGACCCTGTCCGCCACCGTCACTGCGATGGCTGGCCGCTTCGACCTGCTACCACATATCCACTACTGCCTTACACAGGTCTTGGAGCGTCTCCCGCGCGTACCCCCACCCACCCAGCAGGTTCCCGTCCACACTTCCACACCCACTCAGCCTGCTGCCACTCCCACACCCACCCCCGCTCAGCAGCCTGTCCAGCCAGCACCACCCTCACGACCTCCGCCTCAGGACGGAGACGGCACAGCGTCGCCTTCTTAGGCACTCTTGATGCCATCGTATATTCTTGCCATTGTGCTGCCCGTTTCTGCTGGGTCCTGATGCACTTTTGTTTCCCCCCCTCCCCTCACTTATTTTGGGATTCTATTTTTGATCATATCTATATATATCTTTTTTGGGAGAGAGGGAGAGTTTTTGGTGCCACTTATATATCTGTATCACTCCTACCCGTGCATGCATCATGTCCGAATCATATTTTCATTTCTTTATTTTTCTTTTTATTTTTCACTTGTCCATGCATGCATCCTCACTTACCCCTCACATTTCTTGTCTCTCGGTGTGCCACACTTTGCACATTGAGGACACTGTGCGATTTAGCTTGGGGGGGTGAGTTCTCACGTTTTTTTTGATTTACCACCTTTATTTTCAGTTTTTCACACCGTTTTTCACTTTTGCACTCATTTTTTCATCATTTTTCTTTTATTTTACCATGCATCACGTTTTTCTTATTTTTCTGTGTGCCGCATTGCATAGTTTCTATTTTCCCTTTATCTTTATTTCTTTTTCATCTCATGCTAGAGATGACTTTTCTGTGATGATGATGACGTTGGATTTATCTTATTCTATATGCATGCTATATTTGTCATGTCTTAGGTTTTATTTCAGATATCAGATGCTATGACTTGCTTTGCATTTAGAATAGTAACCCACACCTTTTTCCGCATGAAAATGGATGAAATTTTATTATTAGCTGAGTCTGAATATTCATATGTATGCTATCACAGAAAACACACCAAGATTCACGCATTGAATGCCTATATCTGGAGTACTGATTTCTTTCCCTATATCACTTCTATATGCATGAATTGTACACTTCACTTCAGGATGATTGGATGATGTTAGCTATGATAAATCTGGATTAGTTAGCTTTTTTGTGATCGAAACTGAGTAGATTAGATTACCCTGCTGAAGTTGTCGTGCATGTCTTATAGAGTGAACCGAGAGTTATATTTATTTCTTTCTCCACAAATCTTGAACATCATTTCTCTACTTTTAAAATCATTGGTGAATCTCCCCTTAGTGATTCTATTTTATGGCATTTCCCCCGCAATTAATTCCTAGCTCCAAGTCTCTTATTCTATAAAAAAAATAAAAGAGAGAAAAACATTCTTGTATATCATTATCTCTCTATGAGTTGGGATCATTGTATATATGCTATATTCAAAAAAGAAAAAAAAAGAAAAGAAAAAAAAAGAGAAAAAGAGGAAAAATCCTCAATAAAAGATCCCATCTCACCTTCTTTCTTCCTTCTTTCTTTTTATCACTTTTGGAGCTATATGTATATAAAAATGGGGATGTAAATATTTTTTATGCCACCACGCTTATAGATAAGCTTGGGGGAGGGGATCCATTGATGTGTGAGAGAGTGACTACTTGACATTGCACGAAGACCTAGGCTAAGTAATATTCTATACTCAATGAGATTGTTTTTAGCTTTACGAAATCCAGGAATCTAAGCCTAGCGTTCATCTCATGAAATCCATACTTTTCTATTCTCTCTATTCTATAGTGTGATACTCTTATACTCCTGATAGAAAGCGTTCAATTGAAAAGTGTGTGATCTGTGATTTGTATACCGCTTTAAATGTTTCAGACGATGCTAATTCTAAAATTATTCCGTTTTTCATGATTATATCGTTGTTCGTGGGTTTTCTATTTCTACTTGCACTATTATGCTATGATATCAAAATAAAATTCTTTGACATGTATTTTTCATTCAGAGCATGCTATATGAGTAAGTGAAACCCACGTCCTGAGGAAATGATCTAGCATCCTACCTCTTCGCTTCTTTCTATCTTACTTTATTCTATTTCGTTTTCATTCTTCTTCGTTTTTCATTTTCCGTTTCTTTTCGCCGTTTTCCGAATCCACCGGTTTCGCCTTTTACTTATCTTCCTCGAGGACGAGTAAGAGGCAAGCTTGGGGGATTTTGATCACTCCTTATTTTACACCTTTTTTCCGCATGTTTGCATGCCATTTAGATCGCCCAAATCATGTTTTTCACGATATATCGACGATATTGCGATGCTTTTCACGATTTGTTGTTTTTATCGCATTTCAGGTGATTTGGCGCGATTTGGAGTGATCTTGAGATGCGCTCGCTTTAGACGGTCACCGACGACCTCCCCGAGGGGTATTTTACTGTTGGAGAGGAGCGGAAGAAGAATGGACGTCACAGGAGCGACGAGGAGGCCAAAACAATCAGATTGGGCATTTTTTGTGTCCCACTCGGCCGAGTGGAGGAGCCACTCGGCCGACCAGCGAGACACTGCTCGGCCGACCTGAACAGACACGATTCCTATGTGCACTCGGCCGAGCACCGAAGACCACATCGGCCGAGTGACTATATCGCGTCCGCCCGAGTGGCGCCCAGACGAGGCCCTTCCAAAACATCGAAGTTACTGTTTTTTGGCTGCCTGAACTTCAGAAGACCCACTCGGCCGAGTGGATTATTACGTCCGCCCGAGTGCCTTGAAGCCATCGGCCGAGTGACGACAACTCACTCGGCCGAGCCGCCCCCGAACTGAAGACCCCTGAAGCCCCCGACTTACTGGAAAATGACAGGGTTTTCACTCGGCCGAGCGACTTTTGTCACTCGGCCGAGTGCGATGCGCTGCCTGTAGCGAAAATTGCGGAAAACAGGCTGTGCAGGGGTATTTTGGTCACGATTTTTGGACGATTTTGAGGGCTATTTAAGCCCTGTTTTTACCCTAGTTTAGAGAGCCTCTCTCTTAGATTTTTTGCAGCTTTTTAGATTAGTTTTTAGCTTTATTCTTGTGATTGGAGAAGAGACAAATTTGTGATTTTTGTTGGAACAATTGAAGAACTCCATTGGTTTGCATCTCTTTTCCTTAAAAATTCTATTTTTATTGCTTATCTCAATATTGTGATGAATTCTATTGCTTATTTCATTGATTATTTTTGTGATCTTGCTATGAATTGTGAGTAGTCTCCACGTCTTGGGGCGTGGGGATGAACCCTACAAGCCCAATTTCATATTTGTGATGAATTGGTAGAAATTGAGCTAGAATTAATAACTAGGGATTAGATTGTGATTAATTTACTACGGATGGCTAGGTATTCATATCAATTGGGATTTGCAAGAGATTGGATCCCAATTCGATAGGAAGCCCTAGAAATCCGAATTGGGTTGGAATCGGATTTTCGAAGTATCGGTTTGCAAGAGATTGGACCGATACTAGGATTTCCGGTTGCAATTCCATGCCGATACTCGTTTGCAAGAGATTGGACGGGTAGGAACTATCACAATCTAGATCGTGGACCGAGTTTGCAAGAGATTGGACTCGGTGCGCGATTGGACGATGATGTTGATCCTAATGCTAGCTTCCCTAGGCTAGGGTTTGCAAGAGATTGGGTCCAAACCTAGGATAGCTATAGACCGGCAACAGCGCGAGAGCGTGCGCTTGGTTCTACATTCAGTTGCAACTAGTTCATCCAAATTCATATTCAAGCAATTTTGATACCGACGAACCACATTTATGAAATACGGTGAGTAGCGGGGATTCCCCATTCCCTAGACGTTCTTTATTTGATTTGATATTTCTGCACGTTTTGTCTGACGATTGTGACAGGATCGCCAAAGGCAAATTTCTCTCTTAAGTAGCCAGGTTGATTAAGAGCAAGCACGGTCATTCGTCCTCCCTGTGTTCGATATCCCGCTCGCCGCTACACCGTGCGCTTGCGGTAAAACTACAACCGTTCTTTGGGTGTATATCCGGAGCGATCAGATATCGTGATGTCGTGTGAGTCGACTAGGCCGGCTCGTGTTCCGGTAAAACTTTTGGGTGGGGTTAGGGTTGAGCGACCACTGGGCGTATGAAAGGTACTCTCCTCAAGAACACCACCCGACGCGGTGGGTTAGTGTCAATCACGGTAAGCCCCCGTGAGAGGAACGACCTTCTCATCACGACCTAAAGGCGAGAACCCTAGATTAGATGTGAATTCTTGACATGTTCATTGTAACGCTAACTTGGTCTTCGTGAATATTGAAATGCTAATGAACTCAGAGAAATCTTAACTTTAATCTTGCAACCGTCTAGAACTGCATGTTAGGAATGCTCGTTTCCGTTTCTATAAATTGTTAAATGTTAAATTGCTGCAGTCATTTCTTTAAATTATTAAATGCTTCTTAAATTCATATCAGTTGTATATCTTGCCTTGGGATGCTAATCTTTTCTTGCAGACCTTGCTGACATACATTCATGTTTTTGGATGTATGTCAGATCCCGAGTTTGAGCACTAGGAAGATTCGCTCGAGACGCCTGACTTAGAGGGCCAGAGTTCGCCGTAGACGCCGAGCCGCTTCTGCGGAAGACTAGAGCCCCTTTCCGCCACTACTCTGAGTTTTAGTTTTAGTACCTTGTAGTAAGATTAGTGTTTTGTTGTAGTCTTCTTTTTGGCCCTGCTGAGGCTTGTTGATTAATTTCATGTACGAACTATTTAACTCTGGTTGTGGATTTATTTTAATGAAATGTTTTCTGATTGTTCTGAAACGCAAAATGCAAGAACCTCATCTGTGTTTTTATCACAGACGCTTATTGAACTCGAGCTTCACCGCTCCAGTTCAAGCGGACCGCGTAACGCTTTCGCTTCCGGTGTCGTTTGGGAAGCGGGGCGTTACAGGTTTTAGTGGTGGCCCATGCAGGTCCTGCAACTGTGAAATTCAGAGCAATGAGAACACTTTTCATTAGCCAAAACATCCAGAATAGTTCGTACGCAAAATTACTCGAATACCTTATCTCAGCACGTTAGGAAAACCAATACTAGGATAATCGGAAGAGTTAGGTAGACGCTCGTGATCGTTAGTTAGACACCCTTGCCACGACTTAGAATTATCTCGGGAGTCACCCTAACGATTGATCATCCAACTCTGACCATATTAGACTTTTGAGTTTGTTAGTCGTTCGCTTAGATTTATCGAATCTAGGACCCAACCGAACGTAGCGATTGTCGCCGTGCAAGTCGAACCTGAGACGCCTGCAATGAGTAGATTTCGAAGCGTAGAATATTCCAAACTTATAGACAAGATCCTGATCTCGATCCTCAACGGACCCTTACCTCGACTTTTCTATCGCATTCTAGTTCGTTGAAGAACATTAGTGTTAAACCCTTAGTCGACCCAATGATTACTTTTCCCCCGATCGTACTTTTTCCTAATCATTGGCACTTCCATATTAATGATCGTAAGAAACCATCGTAGCGTATTCACGGAGTTACCTCTTAGTTGTCCTTACGTCTCGGTCATCGAACATATTCCCTGTCCTTGATTCGCGTAAAATCTTCAGGTCTGTCATCTTTAACCTTGAACCCCCCATTGCAGATCCAGGTTCTCCTAAAAAGTATTTTCGATATTTCTTTTATTGAACTCTTTGCAAAGTTTAAAATCATTTTCGAAAACTTTTTACTTAGAATTTCTACGCTACAGTCGACTTGAACCCAATCTTACTTAGGAGACTCTTTTAACGTGATCTTTAGTTACTATCTCATAGCGATTTTCTAACATACATTTTCTGCACTTCTATTTCACATGATCTCGCATAGCTACTCTATTTTTCTCATGTAAAAGAACTTTTAAAAATTTATCTCTATTTCGCTAGTTCAAAATATCATCTCCTTTTTACTAACATATTACAAAACAGTCATTCCTACACATTTTTTTTAAAAATACTTTCCTGGGTTACATAGAGTTTCAAAATCGTGTGTTAGTTCTATAATCATTGTCTTCATATTTCAAAAAAAAAACATTTCTTTTCAAACCTATTTTCCATTTGCAAAACAAGCACTACATCACTAGGCCCGTAATTACTCTTCACCTATTATTTGACTGGTCACATTTTACGTTTTAACTTATACCATATGTTCGCTATTTTAAAGATGTTATTATTTTTACACAAACCCTCCTCTTCTTAGTTATTTAATTACTCATGTCACCCAACCAGCTAACCTCTTATCCATCCCACATTCATAACCCTCCATCACAACTTAAATTCGTTGCAACATTCAACTTTGAATCCTACCCTATTCCTTAGTTACCACATTAGTGCTTATCTTTACTTATGTCAGCTTTAGATTAAGTATAATGACCATTAGCATTGATTGTGGTGTTGTTATGGTGCATGTGAATAGATAGGGAGTGTGGACCCGTGTGTACGAATCCATATAAACCACCCATGTAGGAGCGTGCTTACCCTTAGAATATTAGTATGGAGTGATTGTCTATTGTGTCGTATGTGCATGCATGATAATTTGTGATATATATGTATATAGTCGAGTATAGGGTAGCAAGTGTATATTTATACTTAGGCGGGCGATTAGCTATATCACTATAGGAATATCTGTGCGTATTAGATTTAATGTTGGCTAATTACTAGAAGTATATGTACCTTAGTCATACTTGTTAATGATTGTAATTGTATGCTAGTACAGTGATATGCATATTAGGTGTACTGATAATAAGTGTATGTATAGTTGTGTGTGCAGATTTATTGTATGATTTATGTATTGGTGTGTCTGGCGTGTGCTCGTGAGTATATGGTGTATGTGAGTAGTTGTAGGTATAAGTATATTGTACGAACAAGTGTGTTTTATATATAGTAGGATTCTTATAATTACCCCTACGGGATGATGTATGAGCATGTGTATACCAGGAGGTATGCAGAGCCGTATGTTTGTGACTACGTATATGTGGATGTATGAAATAGTATACTTACCCTATGTGGATTACTATGGTTGTGTGTACTGGTGTGTGTATATATATATGTGCTATGTGGATATGAGATAGGATTGTAGTGGTGTATGTTTGTATACGTATGTATAGGTATTTGAAAGTGTGTGATATATGAGTAGGTGTATGGATATGGATGTATATTGTTTCATTATAATGTATGTATGACCGGGATAGAATGACCTTAGTGTCTAAGTCCGCTCACTGAAGACGGACTTGATCCTAAGGTGGGTAGATTACGATGACCCTAGTGCTAAGGGTAGACTTATATAAATCCGTGTATGGTGTAAGGTAATACGTGTATGTATATACGGGTAGTGATTTGTATTATTACGTGTATATCGTAATATGCGGTATGTAAAAGTGATTGTACGATTGAAGTGTTAATTGACAAAGAATAATTGTGCTTATGTATTAGAGGTATGTTTATGTGATGTGTGATGCTATATCATTATAAATTGTGTGTATAAGATATATGGTGATACATTGTGAACTAGTAATAATATGAGTGTGCGAGGTGATGGCACACTTACAGCTAGTAAATCGATGTGGTCGTGTGCCACTTTTCGCCCGAGTATGATATCGGATGGTATTATATTAAATGTGTTAGGTTAATACGTAATTAGTAATGTGTGTATGTGTACTGCTACAACTATTAGCATGGACGTTGATTGTACTACCAGTAGTGATACTATTGGTAAGGATATTAGTATAGTGATACTTTTTGGTTATGGCGTGATGCTTATTTATGGTGTGTATGCATTAGAAGAGGAGATACGAGCGTTACCCTTACGTTTCCCGGTGTTTTAGCCGATAAATTCCGAGGGCGGAATCGTTCTTAAGGTGGGTGGGATGTAATGACCGGTTTTAGCGATGCGTAGTTCGTCTTCCCTCTCTTGTTGTATAACCTTCTTTGTATCCGTAGTTAAGTCGTAACGGACACCGTACCCGTACCCGTACCCATACCCGTATCCAGTCTTTTCATACTTATTATTATTACTATAAATCGCTTATTATAATTATTAAAAAGATCATCTTATAATTGGTTTAATTTCCAAATTCAAATGTTTTAATCATAATAATGATAATTTCAAATATTTTCAAATTTGAAATCAAATTGTTTCTATTTTATACCCTATTTAAATTACAACTATTTTAGAAACTTTTCCCATCATCAAATCCATTAATCCCTCCCTAATTAAAATTTAAATTTCAAACTTTCCTGTTTAACTTGCTATTAATTTTCCCCTAAATGAATGATATTTAAAACAAATAATTAAAACACCTTATTTTTTTTAAAACATTTCCTAATTTTCCGTCCCTAACCCTAACCTACCCTAAGGTTACCCACGCATCACCCACTCACGCATCACTCATGCATACACAGTAAACCCAACACTGTAAAACACATACCCTATTTTATAAGCATAGAAATGACCCAGGCTAGGTGCTGCCAGCACACACCCTATTTCCTATTTAATCAAAAACCTAGGCCACCCTACTTCTACACACATATATATAAATAAAAACCCAAGCCTTCATACTTCCTTTACACCTAACCGCAACCTCTAGTCTAATCTATAGTTCCCTACAATTATAAAACCCTATTCTCATAACAAACCCAGGTTTCCTCCACTCACGTGCCTACTCACATACACTATAACCTACCAATTATCATATGTAGAAACCTAGGCTCCTTGTTATATAATAACACCTAGGCTATAGCCTATAGAAACCGAGCCCTTGCACTCTCACGTGCTGTCAATAACCCCCACACACCTAGTTGACCTATAACAAACCCTAGGTGCCTTTCGTTTCTCCCAAAACAACAGCACACAGCCGCCTATTATTTTCCCCTCAATGCGATAGAGCAGCGTGCGCGGTCCCTCCTCCTCTCAGCACAACCGGCGGCCACCCCACCTCCTCCATCCACCGACGGAGCAACCCAAGTCCCCCTCCGTGCGAGCTCCTCCCTTGCGGCCTCCCCTACATGCCAGATCCCCTCCACCTCCAGTCGAGCGCCCAGCCCTACTCGCGAACCGCCTCCTCCTTCACATGCGGAAGCGACGCAAATGTTAGGGTAAATTGTTTAACTGTTGTAGGTTAGTCAAATGTTTAACTGTTGTAGGTTTAACACAAAGTAGTCAAATGTTAGGGTAAATTGTAAAAATGTATGTTATATATATTTATCAGTTCACAGAAGTATGTTAGCTTATTATAATATATACAGTAGATATATGTTAATGCATATATATTAGTTGATATATATAAGATAGATTTAATGAGTTTTGATTTCCTTGGCTTTATATTACAAAACCTTGACGCAGATATAATACGCTTTTCATCGTGATCACCTGGACACCCAAAACCAACTATACCAGGCAAGTGTGCAATTAAATACGAATTTTTGAAGTTTGATGACTGTTGCTCTATTTTTTTTATTATATCTGTATATCCTGAAACTGCACGTTAATTGACTCTTGAAATCATTTCCATAACGTTTTGGACTAAAAATGTGACATTTGGACGTACAACTTGATAGTGTTCAACTTTAAACATTGGCAAAGAAAACTAGTTGCAATCTGTTCATTAAACCCACATGTTCAACACTCTCGTTAATTTACTGTAAATTTCGGGTAACCCTCTCTTAATGATTGAAAATGTTGTAAAATAGAAATGATGACATTGTTAAATTGGTACATAACTTGTCTGGACACTTTGAATGATTAACAATATGGACATCGTGAAATCGTGCGCCTCGAAGGCGGTATCGTGATATCGTGATGTCGTGTGAGTCGACTAGGCCGACTCATGTTCCGGCAAAACTTTTGGGTGGGGTTAGGGTTGAGCGGCCACTGGGCGTATGAAAGGTACTCTCCTCAAGAACACCACCCGACGCGGTGGGTTAGTGTCAATCACGGTAAGTCCCCGTGAGAGGAACGACCTTCTCATCACGACGTAAAGGCGAGAACCCTAGATTAGATGTGAATTCTTGACATGGTCATTGTAACGCTAACTTGGTCTTCGTGAATATTGAAATGCTAATGAAATCAGAGAAATCTTAACTTTAATCTTGCAAACGTCTAGAACTGCATGTTAGGAATGCTCGTTTCCGTTTCAATAAATTGTTAAATGTTAAATTGCTGCAGTCGTTTCTTTAAATTATTAAATGCTTCTTAAATTCATATCATTTGTATATCTTGCCTTGGGATGCTAATCTTTTCTTGCAGACCTTGCTGACATACATTCATGTTTTTGGATGTATGTCAGATCCCGAGTTTGAGCACTAGGAAGATTCGCTCGAGACGCCTGACTTAGAGGGCCAGAGTTTGCCGTAGACGCCGAGCCGCTTCTGCGGAAGACTAGAGCCCCTTTTCGCCACTACTCTGAGTTTTAGTTTTAGTACCTTGTAGTAGGATTAGTGTTTTGTTGTAGTCTTCTTTTTGGCCCTGTTGAGGCTTGTTGATTAATTTCATGTACGAACTATTTAACTCTGGTTGTGGCTTTATTTTAATGAAATGTTTCCTGATTGTTCTGAAACGCAAAATGCAAGAACCTCATCTGTGTTTTTATCACAGACGCTTATTGAACTCGAGCTTCACCGCTCCAGTTCAAGCGGACCGCGTAACGCTCTCGCTTCCGGTGTCTTTTGGGAAGCGGGGCGTTACACCCAGCCAACGGCCACACCCTCCACACCCTCCACCACCTCCACCTCCGCCACAGGATGGAGAAGGGGCATCACCACCAGCTTAGGCACACCCTTGATGCCATTGATATTTTTTTGTCGTTATGCTGCCCATTTTCTGCTGGTCCTGGAGTATTTTGCCCCCTCCTCCCCTCACTATTTTGGTCCCTGTTCTGATCACATCATTTTATATCTTTTTTGGGAGAGAGGGAGAGTATTTTTGGTGACACATATCTGCATCACTCTGCTCTTTGCATGCATCCCATCCGCATCATATTTTCTGATTATTTTTCTTCCTTTTTTATCATGCATGCATCCTCACCCACCCCGCCCATTTCACGTCTCTCAGTGTGCCACACTTCGCACATTGAGGACACTGTGCACTTTAGCTTGGGGGAGTGAGTTCTCACACTTTTTGCCTTTATCACTTTTATTTTTAGTTTTTCACGTTTTTTCCGCTTTTGCACCCATTTTTCATCACTTTTTCATTTTTTTACCATGCATCACGTTTTTCTTATTTTCTTTGCGTGCTGCATTGTAAATAGTTCTATTTTCTTTTATCTTTATTTCTTTCATCTCTTGCTAGAGATGATTTTTCTGTGATGACGATGACGTGGTGTTAGCTTTTCTCTATATGCATGCTAATTTTGTCATGTCATAGCTTTTGTTTCTGATATCATATGCTATGTCCTGCTTTGCATTTAGAAATAGTAACCCACTTCTTTTTCCGTATGAAAATGGATGAAATTCTATTATTAGCTGATGTCTGATAATTCATATGTATGCTATCGTAGAAAACACACCAAGATTCACGCATTGATTACTTATATCTGGAGTACTGCTTTCTTTTCTCATATCACTTCTTATTGCATGATTTGTACGCTTCACTTCAGGTTGATTAAATGTTTGCTAGCATTGATAAATCTGGACTAGTTTGCTTTTTGAGATTAAACTGAGTAGATTAAATTACCCTGCTGAAGTTGTCATGCACGTCCTATAGAGTGAACCGAGAGATACATTTATTTCTTTCTCCACATATCTTGAACATTATTTCTCTATTTTTAATTCATTGGTGAATCTCCCATTAGCAATTCTATTATTGGCATTCCCACCGTTATTATATCCCATGCTCCATAATCCCCAAAACCAAAAAAAATACGTGTATATCCTTCTCTTTTGATTTGGGATCATTTATGTATATATGTTATTCGAAAAAAAAAAGAAAAAAAAGAAAAGAAAAAGAAAAAGATTTGAAGAAAGGAAAAGAAAAGAGGAAAGAAGTTCGAAAACGATCTCATCTCATACCCTTTCTCTCTTTCTTCCCTTTTTTTTGCTTTTATTTTTATTTATTTTACTTTTGGAGCTTCAAAAGAAACTGGGAATGTAAATATTGTTTTGTTTATGCCACCACGCTTATGGATAAGCTTGGGGGAGAGAATCCAATGAAGTGTGAGAGAGTGACTACTTGACGGTGCATGACGACCTAGGCTAAGTAATATTCTATACTCGGTAAGATTGCTAAAAGTTTCACGAAATCCAGAAATCTACGCTTAGCATTCATTTCATGAAAACCACGCTTTTCTATTCTTACTACTCTATTGTGTGGTATCTCTTATACTCCTTATAGAAAGCATTCAATTGAAAAGTGTGTGATCTACGATTTTGTATACCGCTTTAGATGCTTCAGACGATGTTAATAGTAGAGATATTCCATTTTTTCATGCTATATTTATATTCTTGGGTTTTCTATTTCAAATGCACCATTATACTATGATATCGAGATAAAAGTCTTTGACATGTGTTTTATATTCGATTCGTGCTATATGAGTAAGCAAAACCCACGTCCTGAGAAAAATGATCTAGCGACTTCCTTCTTCGTTTTCTATTTTGTTTTTCGTTTTTCATTTTCCATTTTTCCATCGTTTCCATTATCTTTATCCACCGGGTTCGCTTTTTACTCATCTTCCTCGAGGACGAGTAAGAGGTAAGCTTGGGGGATTTTGATCACTCCATATTTTTACACCATTTTTCTGCTTGTTTGCATGCCATTTAGATTGCCCATATCGTGTTTTTCACGATTATTCGACAATATCGCGATGCTTTTCACGATTTCTTGTTTGTGTCGTATTTCAGGAGATTTGGAGCGATTTGGAGTGATTCTGAGATGCACCCACTCCGGAGTGTCACCCATGACTCTTTTGAGGGGAATTCTGTGATTGGAGAGGAGTGGAAGAAGAAAGAACGTCGTAGGAGCGACGAGGAAGCAAAAATACGAAGATTGGGCATTTTCAGCATGTCACTCGGCCGAGTGAAGGAGTCACTCGGTCGACCATCGACAGCCCGCTCGGCCGGCCAGATCGGACACGTAACAGATTGAGTATCAGCGTGCACTCGGCCGACCATTGCCAACCCACTCGGCCGACCACGGAGACACCACTCGACCGAGTTGCATCAAAACGACGGCAGAAGAAATTCCCAACTTACTGTAATCCGTCAATGCAGCCCCGAGTTCCGACTCGGCCGAGTGAAGAAACCCCATCGGCCGAAGTAAAGAAAGTCACTCGGCCGAGTGACTCCCGAGGAGCCGACGCCCAAAAGTCCAGACTTACTGGAATCCGTCAGGGTTCGTCACTCGGCCGAATGACATTTGTCACTCGGCCGAGTGAGCCGCGCTGCCTGTAGCGTAAAGTGCGATTTTCAAGCTGCGCAGGGGCAATTTTGTCAGAGTTTATTAGGCGATTTTGGGGGGTATTTAACCCCAGTTTTTAACCTAGTTTAGAGAGCTTTTTCTCATACTTTTTGCAGCTTTTTAGATTACTTTTTAGGAGATTAGATTTAGTTCTTTGGAGAGAGATAAAAAGTTCTATTTTGTTGGATGCTATTGAATCTTCATTGGTTTGTCTCTCTTTCTATCAAAAACCTCACTTTTATTGATATATTGTCCATTGCAATGAATTCTATTGTTTTTATTATTAAATTTCTAATGATTTGCATTATGAATTGTGAGTACTTTTATCGTCTTAGGGCGTAGGGATGAACCCTACGAACCCTATTTCCAATTTGTGATGAATTGGTGAAATTCTTGCTAGAATTGATTAGGGTTAGTTTGGGATTGATTTAATACGAATAGCTAGGGATTCATTCCGATTGGGATTTGCAAGAGATTGGGTCCCAACTCGATAGGAAGCCCTAGAAATTCGAATTGGGTTACAATTGGATTTCTCTGGAATTGATTTGTAAGAGATTGGACCGAAACTAGGGGTTTTTATTGTAATTCTATACCAATACCCGTTTGCAAGAGATTGGACGGGTAGGAACTATCCCAACCTAGGTCGTAGCCCGAGTTTGCATGAGAGTGGGCTCGAGATACGATTGAACGATGATGTTGTTCTTCACGCTAGCTTGCCTAGGTTAGGGTTTGCAAGAGATTGGACCCTACCCTAGGTTTTCTATAGACCGGCAATAGTGCGAGAGCGTGAGCTAGGTTCTACATTTAGTTGCAACTAGTTCACCTGAATTTCAAGTCTAGCAATTGTGAAACCTACGAATCACAATGACGAGATACGGTTTGTAGCGGGGATTCCCTATCCCTAGGCGTTTTTATTAATTTGATATTTTCTTTATACAATTGAACGACTGTGACCGCTTTATCGCGAATATTTCTCGACTGTTCTTATAGCCAGGTGAATTGAAGAAGACACCGTCATTTTCCCTCCTCGTGTTCGATACTGGCTCGCTGCTACACCGTGCACTTGCGGTAAGGCTAGCGAGTCTCTCGCCCAGGGTGTGTGTTCGGGGCGGGCGATCACTCATCGAGAATATTTTGATCTGACACCCTTGCACTTGGGGGGTGAGGGTGTGCATACCTTTCTGGTGGTGTGCATCCTCGTGTCAATAGTTCTTTTGTCTGTAGTGTAGGCTGCTGTGTAGATCGGACATTGAGTTGTGCAGTTGGTGCATCTACTTGAAATTGCAGGTTCAAGGTGCATGCCACATTTCGAAAAGAAGATGCACCCGCGATCGGTGGAGGTCGGGAGACTGTCAGTCGCTCTACTATGGTGCTGATTGGTTGGAAGCCCGAATGAACTTCTTGGCTAGGGCTTCAAACCGCTCCATTGGTACCATTTGTTGCACTACAGGAGACCTTTGATGCCTGGTCTCCTCTCGAGATGAGACTCCACGGATTGCATCGTAGTGCCATCAAGCACAACTGTTACTAGCATACCTGTCGACTGAGTGGTTTGCGGTGGAATCGCGATCCCCTTTCCCCTCGAGGATCTACGAAGCGGTGCAGATGACGTCATAGGTGTAACTTCGTTTCCCACAGACGACACCAATTGTTGATGAGAAAATCCACCGAACAATAAATTTATATGGGGAGAACTAAGGTTACAGTGGTTCCACGATGATGTTGAAGATGAACTGAGTAGTTGATGGAAATGAAAGAAGGTGGGACAGAGGAGACGATCAATATCGTGGATTGCCAAAGTATCTGCAAGACAAGCAGCTTGTTAAAGGTGGGTCAGGCTTGGGTCTGACCAGAAACCACTGTTGGATCTGGATCCTAGCCTAGAGGGGGGGTGAATAGGCTTATAAAAATATTTCGTGCAACCCACGAATAAGCACACGCAGTTATAGCAGCAACAGGGTAAATAAAAAGCAGACACAGAGTACACAGCAGATTTACCCTGGTTCGGTCGACCATTCGACCTACTCCAGCCCCCAAAGCAGATACTAGTATTGAATAGTGCAATAGGTACAAAACCACAAGTTAGAGCACGCTCAGAGCACCCTCTATGTCTCTACACTCGCCAGGCTCTCAGTACCCACACACACACACACAGTGTTTTCTCTCACTATCAATCCTAGTAATGCTTTCTACCAGCTAGTCCCAACCTAGCTGGGTCCCACTTGTCTAGCCCCAACCAGACAAGTCCCAAAATAATCACAAAATAAATGGTAAAGTTTCCCCTATAGAGAACGTTACACTAAGACACGAATAAAAGAGTTTAAGGGTTTAGAAATGCTCAGTTCGTGTCCTTGTAGGCGTCTATGTCAATCAGCACGTCGTCAGCTCCAATCTGACACAAACGGTGTCTCAATCTACTCCTGGATTGCAAAATACACACTGGTCTGTGTGTAAAAAAATTCAGTTCAAATCCTTATAAAATGGCCGGCTGTGTGCTCAGTAACTCCTCTTAAAATCAGCCGTCGGTGCGCAGAGTAACTCAGTTCAAATATTATAATTAAGCGGCCTGTGAGCAGAGGAACTCCCTTATTATGCCCGATCCACGTCAGCACGTGAAACCAATTCACGTGATCGGCTCGGTTTCGAATCAAGGAATAAATCCAGCCGTTGGTTCTTAAATCTCGCGTGATCGTGTGGCTCTTCGTTTAGCTAGGGCATGCAGGCATAAATTTTCGCGGTGGCAGCGACTTTGAGCGGCAACTGCAACTCGAGCGACGACGAGCTCTCAGCGATGGCAGTGGCGTCGAACGAGTCACGGCGGCGGCTTCTCCGATGACGTCTATCCTCCAACGATGGCAGTGCACAGATGACAGCGGCGTTGGCAACTGCTCCGAGCGGTGGGATGAGCAGCTCTGATGAAGCGACGCCGGAAGCGATGTCGACTGCTCCAAGCAACTCCACGGCGGATCACTCCGGTGGCGACTTCGTTTACAACAGCGGTCTTCAACGGTGATAGCTTCAGCAGTGGTGTAAGCTTCAACAGGAAACGGCGACGAGAGCTCTTCCACTTCAGCAGCGGCGATAGTGGTGCTCTGATCAACGAATTCGTGCAGAGCGACTCTCCTTCGTCAGCTTCGATCTTCCACGGCGACGGAGACGAGAGGATGTTCAGCAGCGATGACTTCGTCTTCGGCAACATCGTGCAGCGGTGATCTCAAAGGCGCCTGAGGGATACTTCTCCGATGGCTTCGAAGGCGGAGGGAGTGCTGGAGCTCGTTGCTTCTCTGACGTAGCCAGCAGCACCGACGGCGGTGAACAACGAGGCTTTGGCCTTCTCCGATCGTTCGTTGGCATGTTTTGAACGTTGATCACCGAACCACTCCACGGCAGCGTGCTTGGTCTACGGGATCTCGACGACGAGGAACTCCTCCGATGTTCATTCGACTGCAGTAAAACAGCGATGCTTTTAAACGGTGAACTTCTCCGGTGATGGCTCTGCAACAGCGGCGACTCAGCTCCGTCGTGCAACTTGATCTCGAAGGCAGAAGCTTTGGCAGCGTAACGAGATTGTCGATGGGTCTTTGGGGCTTGACGATTTGGTTGAGTTTTTGCTGCCGTAAGATTTGGATGTTTGGGTGATATAGTAGGGTTTGGTCTAGCTTGAGTTTGCCTTGGGACTTTTTTCTTTGGCTGCTCCCTTTCAATATTTTCCGCACCCCTCCTTTTAAATTTTTTGTAATGTCGTACTTCCTTCTCAACCCTAGAAGAAAAATGGGTATTTATAGGGCTAGGGTTTCTTTAGAATATGGATATGAATAGGAGATTTCTTGGTGAAGATTTTGTGGGATTTTTGATTTGATTTGAATAAGGATAGGAATTGGTAGAATTAGATAATTGCAAATCAAGCTAAATATTTTGACCAAGTCCACCTCCCATATAGGACCAAGTCCAACTCATCTCATATTGGGCCTAGTCTACTTTGCTTAGGCCAAAGCTCTCTCTCACACCCAAATGGCTATATGAATAGCAATTTCTCCAAATAGCGAAAGATGTAACGTTTCGCCAATCCTGAAACATACTGAGTATTGGATCTGGATCCTAGCCTAGAGGGGGGATGAATAGGCTAATAAAAATTCTCGTGCAACCCACGAGAAATCCCACGCAGTTATAAGCATAGCCAGGGCAATAAAATAGCAATCACAGAGTACGCACAGATATACCCTGGTTCGGTCGTCCCCACGACCTACTCCAGCCCCCGAAAGCAAATACTAGATAGATTTGTAATCTTGTACAAACTACAATGACTCAAGATCCCAAATCTACTCTCACCTAGCTCGTACACACACCACATGCTCTACACTCTCAATCTAGTCAGATGAGCTCCCTCCGTGATGACTCCCAAAGTCGTCAGGTCCCCAAAAAGTAACACAATAAACTGGTAAAGTTTTCCCTATGAAGAACTAACACAATTACTACACAATATAATAAACAAGAGAGTTTAGAATGCTCAGATCGTGTAGCGGTGTCGTCTTCGTCAATCAGCCCAGGCCAGATGTCGTCTGGCAAGTAGTAGTAGTCTCTCGGTAACGGTAACTCAAGTTGCGGCAATTGAACTCCACAATGAGACTTGCGACAGTTGTGGATCTTAAAATTATGGCCTCCTCCTATTCCCAAAGCTTGCGGCTGTCAACACACACCCAAAAAAATCATGCAGTCCTGGGGTTTTATTTGGTATCAAGGGTGCAGCTCTCGGGAGTTTGAAAATAATAGTTGCAGCTAGTTCCTTGCAATTTTTCAAAGCATGCGACTTACGCTCATGTGCTTGATGACCCTGCAAAAACAAGTAGTAAAAGATTTATGTTAGTCAAAGAAGTGGCCGGTTCTTTTTGTTTGTTTTTGCAAGAGAGAACAAATAAAATTCGGTCTAGGGATCTTGGCCCTCCAAAAAGTGCATAGGTTTTAATTTTGCAAAGCCAAGAAAATAATCCAATCTGCACAAAACGATGAGAGAGTCATTATTAGATAAAAAGACTTAACTTTGCATTACAGTGGCCGGCCTTGGAAATTTTTGTGATGAAGCACAAAAATAAAAACCCCATGAAAGATATCCTGCTCTTTTTGAGATGTGCCTGCGCCCTCCTCTCTTTTAAATCTTCAAGGTGCGGGCGGCTCTCTCTCTTCAATATGTGTATAAATGTTTGTGAGGTGCTCTCCTTAAAAAAAGTCACAGTTTGACCTATTATTTTTTCGGCTGCCCTCTTGCATGTGTATGCTATAATTTGTTGTAGATGCAAAAAGCTAAACCCCACAAAAAATTCGGCCCTCAAAAATAATTCCTCAAAAGTTTGGCCTGCCTTGCACTACTTTTGATTGCAAAAGAGAGGTGCCCAATAAATGGCCTTCTTTTATTTTGTGCGGCTTGTGGTGGACTTCGTTGTGTGCCTGCACAATCCCAAACACAAGCACTTAAATTTATTTAAGTAATAAAACAAGTTACCTTACAAATAATTGCTCTCCCCTGTGATTCCATGTGTGTGTGGATGATTTAAAAAAGGATTAGTGCAAAACAATTTGTTAGAGAGAGAATCACATAAAAATGAATGCCAACGAAAAGTGATCCAATTAAAAAAACTTAGCTTTTCTTTGTTATTTCTCCCATGAAGAATTTGGCCGGTCTCCCCCTTCTTTTTGTGTGCCGCAACTTTATTTCGGTGCCTTTTAATTTTTCATAACCCCGCTTCCTAGCTTGGGATTGATGAGAGGCTTATATAGGATACAAGCTAGGGTTTCATGAGGATTAAGAGATTGACTTGGTCTAAATGGGATTTGAATTGGGAATAGATAGGAGCAAAAAATCTTTAATAGATTTGATCAAATCCCACTTTGATTATATTTGTCTCCATCTCTCCCAATATTGACCAAGTCCAAATAACTTTGTGCACACCACCTCTTCTCCATTCAACTTGCTGTATGATTAGCAATAACTACAACTATTGAGAAGATTATCGTTTCGCTTTTCCTAAAACACACTTAGCGCACACGTTACATATAACACAACGTTTGTCATCATCAAACTAGAGATCCTAGATCGTTGCTTCCAACAATCTCACCCTTTTGATGATGACAAACCCATAAAGGATTTGTACAAATAAGTGTGCGTGTGTGACGTATGATCAAGGATGTAATGCAATATGATATATTCAATGAGATGAGATCAAACATTACTAGCATGCACAATATAACAATATAAATTAGCATGCTCCCCCTTTTTCCAAGCTCACCATTTTCATGTATTTTCAATGCTCCACCTTTAACCAATAATACCGTATTTTGAGCCATCATTACCACAAATCTAATCTTTTTCAACACTTTTTCCCCCTTTGTCATCATCAAAAGTGTATTCATGAAGATTAAAGCATACCACATGCAAAAAGAGAACATTATTAACTATTGCTAGCATTTGCATGTCGTCATTCTATAATTAGCACTTTAAATCCAACGATAATAATAATTAGAATTCAACACCATCGTATAAGTGCAATTATTAAACATAGAAGTACAAAGGGAGATACTTTTACAAACTCAACCAAATCACTCCACCATTTTCCAAATAACTTTGTATCACCTATGATTCAATTTTTCCCACCTCATCAAAGATGAGTTCAAGATATCATACCCCAAAACATAGCCTATAGGACTCTTAGATGTGGGGGTGGCATTGCTTGACGAGTAAATACACCAACGCTAAAGATTACCCATAAAGCTTATATTGGATACTCGTGGGTAGTGTATTTGCCATGAATTGTATCCATTTTTCATAAGGAGCAATTTTCATGTTTTTTTTTCATATTCATTTCCTTTGTTTCGTGCTCAATTTTTATTCAGGGCAAATCACATCATATCCTTTAGATTTTTCAGTTAATAATCATCCTACATTCACTTTCCAATATTCATTAAAAGTATCTCCAAAAGTACGACATAGTCTAATATTCGTGGAAGTGAAAGTAGGTGTAAAAATCATATTATTAAAGCATTGAACTTGGCATGGCTATTATTGAAATAAAACATACGCATGTAGCCAAAATAATAATACTACAATTTCTACATGGATATGATCATCATTCAGTTGTAGCACTAGAATGATGCAAAGAGGAAGATATGCAATAAGCTCATTTTTTTGATGTTGTCTTTTTCATTTTTGTTGGTTTTATAATGAACTAAAAACACACTAAAAATAATCAAGCAAATAAAAGCAAAACCAAAGAAAATCCAAGCACACAAAAATGTTAACAAAAAAATATGCTATGAAGGTACGCATTAAGTTCAAAGAATGAGATATACCTTCGCGTCGCTATTTGACTGAGGAGCTAAAATAATGAGACTCTCAATTTATCACTCCTTGCCAAATTTCCGTCTCACCTACAAAAGAGGTGTTGTGTGTGACCTTGGAATCCAACAAGGTCCACTAGTGTTAGTCAATAAAGATTTAGGAACCCATATTTGTTTGAATTTAATATTGAAGTTCCTATATTTGCAATAATACGATGTGTGACCAACAGTATCACATGTAAAACACTTTGTATAAACATTTTTAACAATGGAAGGCACATTGTGAAATTTTTTATACTTAGGCTTTTCAACATTATTAGCGCTAAATCCTAGGCCTCGTCTATTATTGCCATAAAGTTGATTTCCAAGAATAATGTCCAAATTTTATTTTCCAATGGAAAATCTCTTTAATGAAAATTCTAGAGTGGTGACTTGGATTTCAGGATATCGTTTTCATTCACAAGCAAAGTGCATTTACTAATGAAAGCTCGCTTGATTTCCTCTTCTTTCTTTTCAAAATCCCTCATTTTTTCTTTAAGTTCAAGATTTAGCATGTTAATCTTTTCAGAAAGCAATTCATTTTTAGCTTCAAGCTTTATCTTATCTAGCTTATACATGCTAATATCCTTTAATAAGGAGGGACATGAAAGACAATCAGTTTTTTCAGGCAAGCTAGCTTTCTCTTTTTCTAACATGGTAATAATAGATTTGCATGCAACAAGCTCTTCTTTAATGTTTTTCATTTCTATAGACATGTCATACTCAATTTGTTGCATATCAAAGTTATCATTCCTATAACATTCCACATCACCTTCTAGCTCATCAATTCTATGTTGCATTCCTGTACAGATTTCTAAAAATTCAGCTTTAGTGGGAGATTCTACCTCATTGTGTTTGGACATCAATGCCATGCAGGAGTGGGCTTCATGTTCCTCATCCTCCTTCTCAGCTTCGCTATCTATGTCCCACGTCAGAACTTTCGTTTTTCCTTTTGCAACTTGAGCTGTGTGTTGTTGTGGGCAACCTTTTATGTGGTGCCCTTTCTTCCTGCATTTAAAACATTCACTTCTATTAATAGCTAACTGATCATAGGAATTTCTACCAAAATTAGAATTATTAGAACGAATGAACCTTTTTCCCATCTCAGCTCTTCCTTGATCAGTCTGAATGTATCTCCTGAAGTTTCTGACCATTAAAGTTTGCTCTTCATCAAGATCGTCGTCGTTAGCTTGAAGAGCTAATGGTTTGGGAGCTTTGGTCATCTCTTCAGGTTTCTCTCTGGCTTCTATACTCTGCAACTCAAGCTCGTGTGACATTAGGTTGCCTATCAAGTCCTCCACTTTCATTGTTGATAAGTCCTTAGCTTCTTGAATAGCGGTGACTTTAGGCCTGAACGAGCTTGGTAGCGCCCTTAAGATCTTTCGTACCTGTTCATGGCTAGAGTATGGCTTACCGAGGGAACTGGATTTGTAGACGATGTCCGTGAACCTCGCAAACATCTCTTTCACAGATTCTGTTGGTAGCATGCGGAAGCTCTCATATTCTGTGCAAAGCAACGCAATTCTGGATTCCTTTACTTGCGATGTTCCCTCGTGTGTCACCTCCAGAGTATGCCAGATTTCCTGCGTAGTTAGACAATGTGAGATACGATTAAACTCAGATTTATCAAGAGATCATATAAGCGCATTCATAGCTTTACCATTAAGAGTATAAAGTTTCTTATCATCTAAATCCCACTTGTCTTTAGGCTTAATCATAACAGTGTCTTCAATTTTAATAGTGTGTAAACTGTAACCATTTTCAACAATATCCCACACATCATAATCTACAGACACTAAATAAATTTTCATCCTAGCCTTCCAATATACAAAGTCTACACCGTTAAACTTAGGGGGACGGGCTATAGAATGACCTTAACCAAATGCACAATCAGATATATTCATGGTCATCAAAAAATCTAGACTAGATCCTCAAAACTGGCTCTGATACCACTTGTTGGATATGGATCCTAGCCTGGGGGGTGAATATGCTAATAAAAATTCTCGTGCAACCCACGAGAAATCCCACGCAGTTATAAGCATAGACAGGGCAATAGAATAGCAATCACAGAGTACGCAGAGATATACCCTGGTTCGGTCGTCCCCACGACCTACTCCAGCCCCCAAAAGCAAATATTAGATAGATATGTAATCCTGTACAGCTACAATGAGTCAAGATCCCAAATCTACTCTAACCTAGCTTGTACACACACCACATGCTCTACACTCTTAATCTAGTCAGATGCTCTCCCTCCGTGACGACTCCCAAAGTCGTCAGGTCCCCAAAAAGTAACACAATAAACTGGTAAAGTTTCCCCTACGAAGAACTAACACAATTACTACACAATATAATAAACAAGAGAGTTTAGAATGCTCAGATCGTGTAGCGGTGTCGTCTTCGTCAATCAGCCCAGGCCAGATGTCGTCTGGCAAGTAGTAGTAGTCTCTCGGTAACAGCAACTCAAGTTGCGACAATTAAACTCCACAATCTTGTGACAGTTGTGGATCTTAAAATTGCGGCCTCCTCCTATTCCCAAAGCTTGCAGCTGTCAACACACACCCAAAAAAATCATGCAGTCCTGGGGTTTTGTTTGGTATCAAGGGTGCAGCTCTCGGGAGTTTGAAAATAAAAGTTGCAGCTAGTTCCTTGCAATTTTTCAAAGCGTGCGACTTACGCTCATGTGCTTGATGACCTTGCAAAAACAAGTAGTAAAAGATTTATGTTAGTCAAAGAAGTGGCCGGTTCTTTATGTTTGTTTTTGCAAGAGAGAAAAAATAAAATTCGGCCTAGGGATATTGGCCCTCCAAAAAGTGCACTTGTTTTAATTTTGCAAAGCCAAGAAAATAATCCAATCTGCACAAAACGATGAGAGAGTAATTATTAGATAAAAAGACTTAGCTTTGCATTACAGTGGCCGGCGTTGGGAATTTTTGTGATGAAGAACAAAAATAAAAACCCCATGAAAGATATCCTGCTCTTTTTGAGATGTGCCTGCTCCCTCCTCTCTTTTAATTCTTCAAGGTGCGGGCGGCTCTCTCTCTTCAATATGTGTAGAATTGTTTGTGAGGTGCTCTCCTTAAAAAAATTCACAGTTTGGCCTATTATTTTTTCGGCTACCCTCTTGCATGTGTATGCTATAATTTGTTGTGGATGCAAAAAGCTAAACCCCACAAAAAATTCGGCCCTCAAAAATAATTCCTCAAAAGTTTGGCCGGCCTTGCACTACTTTTGATTGCAAAAGAGAGGTGCCCAATAAATGGCCTTCTTTTATTTTGTGCGGCTTGTGGTGGACTTCGTTGTGTGCCTGCACAATCCCAAACACAAGCGCTTAAATTTATTAAAGTAATAAAACAACTTACCTTACAAATAATTGCTCTCCCCTGTGATTCCATGCTTGAGTGGATGATTTAGAAAAGGATTAGTGCAAAACAATTTGTTTGAGAGAGAATCACATAAAAATGAATGCCAACGAAAAGTGATCCAATTAAAAAAACTTAGCTTTTCTTTGTTCTTTCTCCCATGAAGAATTTGGCCGGCCTCCCCCTTCTTTTTGTGTGCCGCAACTTTATTTCGGTGCCTTTTAATTTTTCGTAACCCCTCTTCCTAGCTTGGGATTGATGAGAGGCTTATATAGGATACAAGCTAGGTGTAACGGTCGGTACCCACTATTCGTTATACAGCTGTGCGTATAGCAATTTCGGGTAACTGATTGGTTTTGTTGCTTTGTGAGTGAGTCGTGTCGTTGAGTCGTTAGGGCCGTAACCTTGGTTGCATCCTTAGCAAGCCAACCCCCGACGTGTGCCCAACTTAGAATTGTCGTCGCCTTTAGACCCCGTATCCTTTATACGCTTTATGAGCACGTAGTCTTGTTCGTGCACGTATTTATTTTAGACATTGTCCGTAACCGAACCCTATAGTGTGATATGCCGTTGTGACCCTGTCACGCCCCGCTTCCCTAAAATGGAGGCGAGACGTAAAAAGGTCCGCACGGGAGTGGAGCTGTGAAGCCCCAAACCCGATAAGCGTCAATAAAACATAAGCAGGTCCCTGTAACCACAAACGGAACAACAATAATAACACAAGGGGAGACAGAAATAAAGTCTCAAATCTCAGAATTTGTCCAACATTAAAATTAAGTTCAACATCCAGAAAAGCCACCAGGCTAAAAGAAAGAGTCTAAAGGCCCAGAACAAGGCCATAGAGGACAAACATAACAAAGTATTGGTGCCACGCACCGACAACAAAAACAATCTAAAATGAAGAACACAAGCAGCCTCTGCGACTGATCGCCCGTGTCCTCGTACACCCCAACGAACGCAGGCTCTGACTAAGCGTCAGCACACACCACGTCCACCGCAGCACTCTCAGGCTCGGGATCTAACATGTGTCACCCAAAAGAGTAAAGGGGCACATGTCAGCAAGTCTAAAAGACTTGGGCAAGGAAACTGAAAGGAAGGTAAACTAGCAACCTAGCAGTTATAGTATGCATGACATGGCAAGTAAGGTATGGGAGTGACAAGAAAAAGGGAAGTACAAGTAGCAAGTGTGGCATGGATGACAAGTTTTACAAGTATAAACACGGACAAGTACAAGTCAAGTATTTCACGTCAAGTAAACAAGTTGTGCACAGAGATTCCGCCTATTGGCTAGAGTGGCTGATCGGGCCAACTCCTAAGCTCAAGTGACCGTTTATCTCTACCCCCTCCCACGTGTGTCGAGCGAGGGCATTACCCCGAACACGGAATGCTCGCTTCTGGAACACGAGCCAGGAAATGTGCTTAACACGTATATCGAGCCAGGGCATCACCCCGAACACGGAATGCTCGCTTCTGGAACACGAGCCAGGAAGTGTATTTAACAAGTATGGCGTAGGGTTATGCCCGCATAACGGGTGCCTAGCCGGTAACACGGAAACACGGACTTGTACAAGGATTTGTAGCGTGTGCTACGATGCAACATTCAATGCATGGATGACATGTCATGGCATGTAGTAAGGCGTACAGGTAAGGAATTTAAACATGGCAGTTTAATATGCATGAACAACAAGTTAACGGGGTTGGATCTAGCTTCGTTGTCAACCTAGATCAATTGAGGTGACGGATCTAGTTTCGTTGTCAAACTAGATCAAATAGGCGTCTAGGCAGCTATCATTACACTGTCTAGTCTCTTTTACGCTATAACAAGCAAATGGCCTAAGGCATGGCCTAAAACCCTAAGTGGCAAGTTTCACTTGCCTAACACCGAGGATGACGATCAACGAGGCACGCCACAAAATGTTAACTACGGAGATGAGATTGCTGCCATGGCAAAACAACATTAGAACAACATCCAACCTAGCTCATTATTGGGGTTTCAATAAAATCACAAGGAGTGTTATGAGAATATCAAAGGATCGAACCCTACCGTGTAGAAGCGGAAGATCAATGCCGAGCAAGCACGGCAATGGAAGAAACGATCCGGGGAACCTATGGTTCAGATCTGGAATAGATGGGAAAATCTGGAGAAAATGAGATTTTGGGGGGGTTTGGGGGTTTTTCGGTGACCTAGAGGTGATGGCCGGCCTAAATGGAGAGGGAGAGGGGCTCTTGATGAAGGAGGAAGGCTAGGGGAAGATGGATGATGATTTGGGGAAGAAGGAGGCTCAGGAGAAATGAAGGAAGAAAGAAAAACGTTTGGGGGGGTTTTAATAGGCACAGCCGGCGGCTGCCCAAAAATTAGGGTTTCTGGGTTGATTAGTCGGTCAAAGAAGGGTTGTTGACCGACTAGTTTAACAACTAGTCGGTCGGTCGACCAACTGTGACCGACTAATATCAAACAATAACGCAGGTCGTCAAAATGGTCAATGAATTGTTGAATATTGGACTCCCCGGATTTGGTTTTGGATGATGAGCAAACATAAATAATTCATGAACTAACAATTTGTGAGCGTAGTATTGGAGATCGTCGCCAAATTCACGAGAACAATCAAAGCGACATCTCAAGACTTCTCAAAGCTCGTATTCATTGCCTAAAGCTTCGGTGAAGCTCTTGGACCGTTTTGGAAGTCATGAAGAATTGATCGAAGCTCTCAAAGACCGTTTATTAAGGTTTTATTTATAGTCTTTTAGCTTCGATCTATAGAATGTTAAGCCTTGAGTATATCTTACGATTCTATCTTCATAACGCTCATATCGTAGCTCTATGATCTTAGTACAAGTCCACTCTAACTTCCTCGAAGCATCGCGCTTCGATTCGGACGTGTTTGTGCATGTTAGTTGGTACAAGAAGAAGTACTGACCGACTAGATGGTGATCTAGTCGGTCAGCAAAGCTTCTTGGACCGACTAGTTTGAGTTAATCTTTTCTTGTTCAGTACTGTTTACAGTTAGTCAGTCTACGTTGACTCACCGACCGACTAGTTTGTGAACTAGTCGGTCAGTGATGCTTCTTTGACCGACTAGTTGTGATTTACTGTTCATGCCAAATTTCTCCGAAGCTACTGTTTATCGTTAGTCGGTCTAAGAACGTTTGGTGACCGACTAGTTGATAATCTAGTCAGGCAACATTTGCTCTTGGACCGACTAAGTCATTTTGTATTCAGCCTATTTGTTTTTGCCTCTTAGTCGGTCTACGTTCACTGACTGACCGACTAGTTGTGAAACTAGTCGGTCAGAAAGTCTTCTTGGACCGACTAGATTTCTAGGTCTGAATTTCTATCTCATCTCAGTTCTTCACTTAGTCGGTCCATGTTGTTTGACTGACCCATGAACTAGTCGGTCAGTGATTGTTCTTTGACCGAATAGTTGCCTCAGATTTCTATCCGTTGGGACGTGACCTAACTTGTTTTTATGGGACCCTATAAATACGAACCTAGGTCATTTCTCTCTAGGTTAGAGCTGCCATTAAGAGATTCATTGGGATTGAAAGAGATAGCCATTTTCACTCATTTCCAAAGCTCTCTTCCTCACAAGAAATCCATTCTCTCACTTTCTAGATCTAGAATCCATCTTGAGAGAAGTTTGTTCTTGGTGAGCCCTTCAAGCTCTAGCTTGATTCAAGTCTCCAAATCACTCTTAGGCACCCTTTGCTGGGCATTTCTTTGGTGCTAGGTCTTGGTGACTTCATCTTCCTCAAATCCCTCCTTGCACCTATTTGGTAAGAAAACTCAAGGTATAGGATTTTGTGGTAAGATTGTTTATTTCATTATAAACTTGTTTATATTGCTTGTTGATTCTCTCGGTTGTGAGAGAAGGTTGTGATCCCAGGTTGTGAGATTCACTATTGCCATTGCATGTATGATTTGATCTTGTGAAGGTTTTTCACCAGATATCATAGTGGAAATCTTGGGTTAGGGTTTCTAACCTAAGTATCCGGAGGGGATCCGGGTGGTTGGGACGTAGGATCACCGGGAACAAGTCGGAGAGACTTGGGTGGATCCGAACCCAGTAACATCTTTTGTTAGCATTGTTAATTTTGTTGTTGTCATTTAATTTAAGCTTCCGCAACTTGATTTGGTAGTTGTTTGCACTATAATTAGGAATTATACTCCTTGTTATTTTTAAAGTACTATTCACCCCCCTCTAGTACTTGTGCAGTAGCTTGTAGGGCATTACATTTGGTATCAGAGCCAGATACTTAGCTATGTCTGCCAACGATAACAAGACTGTGCGTCCACCTTCCGACTATGGCACCTTCAAGAACCGTGAAGGAGCGTCTTCGGTGATGGAAGGACATTCCTCTACGAGGCCTCCATTCTTCAACGGTACCAACTACGGGTACTGGAAATGCCGGATGGAAACCTTCCTCCGGAGTGCATCTCTATGGAGGACCACAATGAAGGAATACATCGAGCCCAAAGAAGAAGACTTTGAGAAATAGACAACCGCGGAGGTCGCCGCGGAGGTAAGCAATGCCAAGGCAATGAACGCCTTGCAATGCGCATTGGAGCCCGAGGACTTCAATAAGATATGCACATGTAAGAGTGCATATCAAATTTGGAACTCCCTCCTCATTCTACATGAAGGGACGAGTAAGGTAAGAGACTCTAAACTCGTAGTTGTAAAAAAAGATTACGAAATGTTTCATATGCAACAGGGCGAGAAGATGAAGGAATATTACGCTCGTTTCGTTGACATAATAAACGAGTTAGAGGCCCTCGGCAAATCCTACACCCAAAAGGAGAAGTGCTCGAAGCTTATCGAAGGACTTCCTTCTTCTTGGGAGAAACGTACCTTCGCCATCGAGGAAGGTAATGACATGAATAAGTATACCGTAGTTCAATTGATGGGTACTTTGATTTCATACGAGGTACGCAAAGATAGCAATGTGAAGTTACAAGAAAAGATGAAGTCCTATTTGAACCAAGACGTGCCTAAGAAAAAGGCGATTGCATTCAAGGCGGCTTCATCCACCTCTACCGATGATGAGGACTCGAAAGAAGAAATGGACATAGAATCCATTGCACTCATGGCAAAGAAGTTCAATCGCTTCTTCCGAAAGGGTAACTTCAAACAAAAATCTAAATTTACTTCTACTAACGCCTCTCCACCTTTGTGCTTTAAATGCAATAAGCCAGGACACATCAAAGCAGATTGTCCTCAAAACAAGCAAATGGAGAAGTGGAAGGCGCCGAAGTTCGACAAGTCCAAGAAGTACAAAAAGGGGTACAAAAAGGGACTTGTCGGAGCAACATTCACCGACTCCGAGGATTCCTCAAGCGGAGAGTCGGACGATGAGAAAGTGGAGCAAGCCCACATGTGCTTCATGGCAAGAGAGGAGCATGATCAAGGATCTTCCTCCTCCGATGATAGCGACGACGAAGGCGATGAGGTAACTATGGATGATCTTAGGGATGCTAACTCTCATTTATGGTCTAAATACACTAAATTAGTAAATAGATATACTAAAGTAAAAGATGACCTAGCTAGCATTCAAACCTCGCCTAAGACTATCATCACCAACAACGACACCGTTGTTGAAGAGTTAAGAAATGAGATTGTTAATCTCAAATCTAAACTTGAACATGTTAGCATTGAGGATCCGGAAGAACATAAGATAGAGGATTTAACTTCACAAAACTCGACTTTGAGTATTGAGAATGAAAGTCTTAAATCTCGTGTTTATGTGCTCACATCGCAAGTATCCACTTTAGATACTTCTTTGCGTTCTCTCACCGAGAAATATGAGAACACATTAGGCCGAATCAATGAATTCAATAAGGGTAAGGGCCATTTGGATAATATCCTAAGTGTCTTACTCCCGGCCAAACACCATGTTGGTTTGGGGTATACTTTGGGAAAGTCATCCAAGTCGGTCACTACTTTTGTTAGGCCAACTTCCGATGCCTCAACGAGTGGTAGCAAACACTCTATTGGTAGTTCTTCTACCAATGGTGCTTCCACCTCGTCCACACCCTCTTTCGGAAAGAAACCCACTATGGGTGGACCTCCAAAGAAGGGCCATGCTTATATGTACACAAATACCATGCCACGTAGGAACACACGTCCTACTCCACCGGCTCACACATATGATGATTTTTATGCAACACATTCTCGAGCACGTGCACACCATGTGAGACACCCTCACGCACGTGTTCCCACACATGCATATGTTCACCCACCTCATCATATGAATAATTCTCATCGTGCACCATTCCATCATGTTCCTTATGCATATCCACAACATGCATCACGTAGAAATCAATGTCGCATGCATGCACCCAATAGGATGAGGGCTCCCAAGATTTTCACCATTTGGAGCCCAAAGGACACAAGCATGGATGAAAAACAAGTGTATATGAATGCTTATTTTTCGAATGTTGTGCATAGTAGAAATTATGTGGGGAAGTCTAAGTCCAATTGGACTTGGCTTCCAAATGTCTAACCTTTGAGGACCCAATGACCTTGGGTACCATGATATGAAATTTTCCATCTTTAGGTACTCAAGGAAAAGAAAAAGAAAAGGAGCAACAAATTCAAATTTAGCTCCAAAAGGATTGGATACTCGATAGCGGGTGTTCAAAACACTTGACGGGTGACGCTCAATTGCTCTCCGGAGTAGTTCCCATTACTAATGGAAACCGCGTCGTATTTGGAGGCAACGAGAGCGGAACCATCGTCGGTGTTGGTAAAGTGGGTAACCCATCTAAACCCTTAATTAGTGATGTTTATCTAGTTGATGGTTTAAATCATAATCTTATTTCAATAAGCCAACTTTGTGACAAAGGTTACAAAGTTAGATTTGCGAAAGGATTATGTCATATTTCAAATGATAATAATAAATTATTATTTTCCGGCACACGCCATAAAGATATTTATATTTTGGATCTTCCTAAGTCATATGAACAATGTCTCGTTGCCAACACAAGTGAACAACACTTATGGCATCGACGCTTTGGACATGTGAACTTTGGAACACTTTATAAGCTTTCAAAATTAAATTCCATTAAAGGTTTTCCGAAGCTCATTTTTGAAAAGAAAAGTTTTTGTGATTCTTGTCAACGTGGCAAGCTTCCTAAATCTTCATTTAAACCTAAGAAAAGCATTTCTACTAAACAGCCACTAGAGCTATTACATCTAAATTTATTTGGGCCAACTAGAGTTGCTTCCTTAGGAAATGCAAGATATGGACTTGTCATTGTCGATGATTATTCTAGATTTACATGTGTATTTTTCTTATGTAATAAAAATGAAGCTTTTGAAAACTTCACAATATTTGTGAAGAAAGTACAAAATCTCATCGGAACCACCATTGTCACTATTCGTAGTGATCATGGGGGTGAATTTGAGAATGAGTCTTTCTCAAATTTTTGTGATGATCTTGGAATTACTCACACGTTTTCTTTCCCTCGCGCACCTCCTCAAAATGGTGTTGTTGAGAGGAAGAATAGAACGCTTGTGGAGTGTGCTCGCACTATGCTCGAAGATAGTCAACTTGGTTATCAATTTTGGGTGGAAGCGGTACACACCGCTTGCTATGTGTTTAATAGAATACTTTTGAGGCCCGGCACCAAACAAACTTGCTATGAATTGTTGTTTGGTAGATTGCCTCAAGTTAAACATTTTCGTGTTTTCGGCGCAAAATGTTTTATTAAAAACACATATGATAATTTGGACAAGTTTGATCCGAGATCGGATGAGGGGATATTTGTTGGGTATTCCTCACGTAGCAAAGCCTACCAGATATACAACAAAAGATCCTCTACGATCGAGGAATCACTTCATGTCTCTTTTAATGAGAATTTTATTACTCCTAGAATTTCAAATGATGATGACTCTATGGATGTTTTATGTGATTCGTTTGAAAATTCTAAGTCTATTGATTCAATTGATTCTATTGATACTAACCCGACTAATGAAGTTGTTGAGAATGTGCCTAGTGATCAAGGTATTCCCAAGCGGCTTCATACCGTTCGCGATCATCCCCATGAGCAAGTCATTGGCAATATTCATGATAGTGTCAAGACGAGATCGCAAGTCCACCACTTCGCCAATTGTGCCTTTGCCTCATCAATAGAGCCAAAGAATATAGTTGAAGCGTGTGAAGATAGTGCTTGGATCCTTGCCATGGAGGAGGAACTCATTCAATTCGAGAGGAATCAGGTATGGGAGCTTGTTCCTTTGCCATCGAAGAACCACACCGTCATAGGGACAAAGTGGATCTTCAAGAACAAAACCGACGAAAACCAAGTCGTCGTCCGGAACAAAGCTCGGTTAGTAGCTCAAGGCTATCGACAAGAGGAAGGTATCGATTTCGAAGAATCCTTCGCTCCGGTAGCTAGATTAGAATCAATTAGACTATTATTGTCTTTTGCATGCCATAAAAATTTTAAGTTATTTCAAATGGATGTTAAAAGTGCATTTTTAAACGGAGATGTTGTTGAGGAAGTTTACGTTTCTCAACCTCCGGGTTTCATAAATGAAAAATTTCCAAATCATGTTTTTAAACTAAAGAAAGCTCTTTATGGTTTGAGACAAGCTCCTCGAGCTTGGTATGATCACCTAAAGAATTTTCTTTTGGATTTGAATTTTAAAATGGGCGAAGCCGATTCTACACTTTTTGTTAAGCATGCGAATAATGATATTTTATTAGTTCAAATTTATGTTGATGATATCATTTTCGGTGCTACTAACTTCACTCTTTGCGAAGAGTTTTCTAATGTTATGAAGGAACAATTTGAGATGAGCCACATGGGCGAACTCAAATATTTCTTAGGTCTCTAAATTAGCCAATTGAACGATGTAATCTTCATCCATCAAACGAAGTACACGGTGGAGTTGCTAAAGCGATTTGGAATGGAGAATGCCTCCGGGAAAAAGACTCCTATGAGCACTACAACGCATCTTGATAAAGATACGGGCGGAAAAGATGTAGACATTCGTCTATATCGAGGTATGATAGGTAGTTTACTTTATCTTACCGTAAGTAGGCCCGATATTATGTTTGCCGTTTGTATTTGTGCTCGTTATCAGTCTCAACCTAAGGATTCTCACTTAGTAGCGGTTAAACGTATTTTTCGCTATCTAAGTTACACTTTAGATTTTGGATTACTTTATCCGAAATCTAGCACATATGAGTTAGACTCATATAGTGACGCTGATTATGCGGGATGCAAATCCGACAGGAAGAGTACTAGTGGCACTTGCCATTTTCTAGGAAATTCCCTTGTCTCTTGGTTTTCCAAGAAGCAAAATTCGGTATCACTTTCAACCACCGAGGCGGAATACATTGCCGCCGGTGCCGCGTGTGCCCAGGTTCTTTGGATGAGACACACACTGAAGGATTTTGGTATTCATTGTGATACTAGCCCTATCATGGTGGATAACCAAAGTGCTATTTGTCTGTCAAAGAATCCGGTGCACCATTTCCGATCTAAACACATAGATGTCCGACACCATTTTTTAGATGATCATGTTGCTAAAAAGGACATCATATTAGTGTACGTTGAAACCCAAAAGCAAATCGCCGATATTTTCACGAAACCCCTAAAGGAGGACTCCTTTGTGCGGTTGCGTCGAGAATTGGGGATTATGGGTGAATCCGAGATATAGGATTCATGTTTCATTCAATTATCTTGCATGCCATTATATTTCGCGATATTTCGTTCATGCTAGATTTATTGAATTTTTGGGGATTTTATGTGATATGTTTGAAGTTTTGCTCGAATTCTAATTTGAATGTCGTATTTAAGATTTAGATGTTTTATGGGGTAGTTTAGATGACTTATGAGAGGGTTAAGATGTTTCATCCAAGTGTTTTTATGAAGAGAACTCATTTATCAACTTTTGGACTCTTCTAGTCGGTTTCAGTTCATCAGCCAACCGACTAGATGCTCATCTAGTCGGTCAGCTAGTGAACTCAGACCGACTAGTTCAAGCTTTAACTTTCTCCTGTCATTGACTTCTTTTAGTCGGTCACAGTTCTCTTACCGACCGACTAGATTGGAAACTAGTCGGTCAGTGATTATACTGTGACCGACTAACTCTAGCCCTAGATTTTTCGTTTTGCCTCTGTTTCGACTTAGTCGGTTTAAGCTCATTGCCCGACCGACTAGATCGTAATCTAGTCGGTCAGTGCTTGAACTGTGACCGACTAAGTGCTCTAGGGCAATCGCGTCTTTTCGCATTCTCGACCGACTTAAGCCTCATTCCATCCGACTATTTCTCTTTTTAGTCGGTTTACTTCAAATCTCCAGCTCGAAAACCCCTCTCCCTGCTCGAGACATTTCGTCTTCCGTCGTTTCTCCGGCCACTTTTCCGGCCAACTCCGCCGCCAGTCGCCGTCGACCACTCCCCTAGGTATCGCCTCTCCTCCCTGCAGAGCCTGAGTCCACTCCCTCGACTGGACCCCCGGAGACTGCAGATCCTGCCACTTCCTCGTGATCGTCTGTTTCGAGGCCTCTCCTATGATCTTTGGATGATGCATCTTATTGAGAGTATTTTGGGTTAGGATGGAGTGTTGGGGTTGTTTTGATGTATTTTGGTTTTATGGATGTCGGTGTTGTATTTTGATGTACTTTGGATGTTGATGATGGTTCGATGATGTATGATGTATTATCTTCTTGATGTTGATATAGATGGTATGTTGCACTTTGATATGATGTATTCGATGTCTTTTTGGATGTACTCCTGATGTTTTTATATATATACATCGATGTTCTCTTTGTTTTACTTCGTCGTGCACATTTAATTTTCATTCAATGCCTTTGTCATGTGAATTCGTCGCTCGTCGCTTAAAAAAACTTGGTTAAATAGATTATATTTCTATAATTGTATAGAATTGTTTTCCATGCACAAATTTAACCAAGAGTATTGAATATTGGAGAGTATGTTTCATTATTCAATAAATGAATAAATATTTGGTATTTTTGATGATTTTAATTATCGCTTTTTGATAATGGACAATTTGGCACACCTTGATTTGTTTTCATCACTTTTGCCTTGGTGTCAATTAGGTCCATTGTCAATATCTACGACTCCCGATGTTGGATTTTCCATTTCCTAGTTGTTGTCGTTGTATGCCCCCCATTTTTGGGATAATGCCAAAGGGGGAGAGATAATGATAATAAATAGGTCAAATGAAAATTTAACTCAATTTCCAAGAATCTAATTTGATGTGTTAGATTCAGGGGGAGTTAAGATATATATAAGGATTTTCAAAATCCGATATTTCAAAAATCGATTCTCGTTATATATCTTACTCGTCTGATTGATGCAATTTATATATATTCATTTTGAAATTAACGTGTCATCAATGCAGGGGGAGTAAGTATCTTACATTTGAATCATTATTTTTGATTATTATTTATGTTGGTTTGTCATCACCAAAAAGGGAGAGAATGTTGAATATTGGACTCCCCGGATTTGGTTTTGGATGATGAGCAAACATAAATAATTCATGAACTAACAATTTGTGAGCGTAGTATTGGAGATCGTCGCCAAATTCACGAGAACAATCAAAGCGACATCTCAAGACTTCTCAAAGCTCGTATTCATTGCCTAAAGCTTCGTTGAAGCTCTTGGACCGTTTTGGAAGTCATGAAGAATTGATCGAAGCTCTCAAAGACCGTTTATTAAGGTTTTATTTATAGTCTTTTAGCTTCGCTCTATAGAATGTTAAGCCTTGAGTATATCTTACGATTCTATCTTCATAACGCTCATATCGTAGCTCTAGGATCTTAGTACAAGTCCACTCTAACTTCCTCGAAGCATCGCGCTTCGATTCGGACTTGTTTGTGCATGTTAGTTGGTACAAGAAGAAGTACTGACCGACTAGATGGTGATCTAGTCGGTCAGCAAAGCTTCTTGGACCGACTAGTTTGAGTTAATCTTTTCTTGTTCAGTACTGTTTACAGTTAGTCGGTCTACGTTGACTCACCGACCGACTAGTTTGTGAACTAGTCGGTCAGTGATGCTTCTTTGACCGACTAGTTGTGATTTACTGTTCATGCCAAATTTCTCCTAAGCTACTGTTTATCGTTAGTCAGTCTAAGAACGTTTGGTGACCGACTAGTTGATAATCTAGTCGGTCAACATTTGTTCTTGGACCGACTAAGTCATTTTGTATTCAGCCTATTTGTTTTTGCCTCTTAGTCGGTCTACGTTCACTGACTGACCGACTAGTTGTGAAACTAGTCGGTCAGAAAGTCTTCTTGGACCGACTAGATTTCTAGGTCTGAATTTCTATCTCTTCTCAGTTCTTCACTTAGTCGGTCCATGTTGTTTGACTGACCGACTAGTTGATGAACTAGTCGGTCAGTGGTTGTTCTTTGACCGACTAGTTGCCTCAGATTTCTATTCGTTGGGACGTGACCTAACTTGTTTTTATGGGACCCTATAAATACGAACCTAGGTCATTTCTCTCTAGGTTAGAGCTGCCATTAAGAGATTCATTGAGATTGAAAGAGATAGCCATTCTCACTCATTTCCAAAGCTCTCTTCCTCACAAGAAATCCATTCTCTCACTTTCTAGATCTAGAATCCATCTTGAGAGAAGTTTGTTCTTGGTGAGCCCTTCAAGCTCTAGCTTGATTCAAGTCTCCAAATCACTCCTAGGCACCCTTTGCTGGGCATTTCTTTGGTGCTAGGTCTTGGTGACTTCATCTTCCTCAAATCCCTCCTTGCACCTATTTGGTAAGAAAACTCAAGGTATAGGATTTTGTGGTAAGATTGTTTATTTCATTATAAACTTGTTTATATTGCTTGTTGATTCTCTCGGTTGTGAGAGAAGGTTGTGATTCCGGGTTGTGGGATTCACTATTGCCATTGCATGTATGATTTGATCTTGTGAAGGTTTTTCACAAGATATCATAGTGGAAATCTTGGGTTAGGGTTTCTAACCTAAGTATCCGGAGGGGATCCGGGTGGTTGGGACGTAGGATCACCGGGAACAAGTCGGAGAGACTTGGGTGGATCTGAACCCAGTAACATCTTTGTTAGCATTGTTAATTTTGTTGTTGTCATTCAATTTAAGCTTCTGCAAATTGATTTGGTAGTTGTTTGCACTATAATTAGGAAGTATACTCCTTGTTATTTTTAAAGTACTATTCACCCCCCCTCTAGTACTTGTGCAGTGGCTTGTAGGGCATTACATGAATTAGTCGGTTAAAGAACGATGACTGACCGACTAGTTTGACATCTAGTCGGTCGAAAGATGTTCTTAGACCGACTAACGATAAACAGTAACTCAGGTGAAATTTATCAAAGGGACTAGTCGGTCTGAGAGCAAGTTCTGACCGACTAGTTTCACATCTAGTCGGTCGGTGGTTGTTCTTAGACCGACTAAGAGTAAACAGTAACTCCTGTACAATTGATTCAATGAACTAGTCGGTTCCAGTAGAGTTCCTGACCGACTAGATCTCAATCTAGTCGGTTGGTTCCCCTTCTTGAACCAACTAACGTGCACGATAAGTGCCGAATTGAAGCGCGAAGCTTCAGGTAGATTCCTACGGCATCTAAGATCACTCTAACCCTAAAATATGAGCGATTTGAAGTTCGTCATGAGTGACTTACTCCAAGATCAACGATTCTATGGAAGACGCTAGAAAATCACGACGAAACGAATGAAAACGAAAGCTACGGGGACGAAAACCACACATAAGGAGAAAATCCATTCAAAACATATATATAATATAGATAATCCAAAATACATGAAAACCAGTCGTTACAGACCCTCTCTGAGAGTATTAAAATTGTGGTGTTAATTGGGAACGTCATTTCACAGTTCATTCTCCCACGATTTGATCCTATTTGAAGAGACGTCACGATTTTCACTTTGTCGCTAGACCTTTTTATTTTTAATTTTGTTTCTCGACGTTGAAATTGTTATCCGCCTTCTCTGTCTTCTTTCTCTCGTCGCCTCGGTCGCCCCAGTATTTATTTCACAATTTTAGACCCTCGTTTGACCCACTTTCACTTTTCCCCGGTTTAATTATTAGTTAACCCCAAATTCTAGATAATTTCATCCCTCTAATTATTCTTGTTAAATCCTAATCATTTCACATGAAGCCCAGCCCATTGCCTATGCCTTGGCCGCACACCTAGAGGAGAGAGAGAGAGAGAGGGGGGGTGTGTGAGGTTCTTGTTTTAATATTGGATGATAACTATAAATTTATAACCATTTTTCTTATTCAAACAAACAAACAACAGGCCCCTAGCCCACATATCAGCCCATACCCAATAAAAATTAACCTAGGGTTAGTATTTTCTCCCAGCAAAAGCTGATAGCCGCCAACCTCACGTGAGCCTACACCTAAAAGCTATATCTATAACCTAGGTCTAATATTTTAACCCTACCCTAAAATTTCTCTTCCCCTTCACGCAAGAGGGTATTCACAGCTGCCATCTCTCTTTCACCTTTCCCCCACGCACGCGCATCCTCCCCTCCGGCGGCTTGCGCCGGCAACCCCCGCCGGAAACCGCCCCAACGCCGCAACATCATCTCCCAAGCGCCCAAGTCCCAAGTGCTGTGCACCCCCCAATCGTTCTTCAACCCGCCGGCAACACCCTAGCACCGGCCATCTCCATAGATGCCGGCCACCAACACTATTACCACCAGCCTCCTCCTCAAGATCCCCGACCACCCAGCAGGCGTCGTAACCCCCTTCGTTCCGACCTCCGACCTGACCCCGGCAACCCCCGCCGTCATTCCCGCTTAAAGCACCGACGAGGTCCCCGTCCAGGGTGCCATGCAGCAGCCACGGCGAGCGGCAACATCTCCCAGCGACGTTTCTTAGCGCACAGCCCTCCCACGGTGGCACCGTCGCTCGCTGACCAACGTCAGCCCTTCCTCCGGCTTCCTCACCGGCGTAGTAGCCCCACAACGCCATCGCTCGCAGCCACTACTCTCCAGGCACCGTCACGATTAGCAATAGCCGCTGTCCAGGGTGCCGATAGCAGCCGTGAACGTCTTCCGTGCGGCAGTGACGCACGATAACTCTCGGGTTATTGTCGACCCTCCCTCACGCCTATACGACGTCCCCTAGCCGCGGACAGCACACGTCGATTTTCTGGTAGATTTGTGGAATCCCCTCTTCACTACGGTTAGTGGTTTTCGCTATGATATTTAATTTCTGTTGTATACGGACTTTGGACAGTGATGATGAACAATAGAGTAACAGATAAATGATGTTAGCATGTTAATCAATAGGGGAGATATCTCGTTAATCATTATAACAAATATGAGCCTAGGTTGCTATAATGAAATGTTGTATATTTATTCTTGTTAACAACTTAACGTAGTTAGCGTGTTAGTAATTTAATTTCATTAATATTGTTGTGAACCCCGTCGTAGGATTGAGCACCTGTTAAAAATCGGATCATTAGACGTTTCAGGTTTTGTCTGATAATTCTAGCCGTTGTCCCAAACTTATTCGTGTGCGTATTTTATTGTCAGAGTATTCGTCGTTCCGTGCCTATCGCGAAACCGGAATTCAACCCCTGACGTCGCTACCCGACGTCAGAGTAGCTCTCGCGTCGTGTTGAGGTAAGATTTGTCCCGTAGGATTCACCAATTGCCTGTTAATCAACTAAAATTGGTAATGTTTGGTGGTTGTGTTTCACTAATCAAGATTAATAAATTGGGATGTAGGCTGGTCTGTGAACTGAACACATAGGTAGTTTGGACTCTGATTGATCGTGACTTCAGCTTGGTCGTTCAGGCAAGTGAAACTTGCCAACTCTTGCTTAGGGCCAAGTTTTAGGCCACTTCCTTGTTTTTAGCGTAAAAGAGACTAGACAGTGAAATGATAGCTGTCTAGACGCAACTTTAAGACCTAGCTTGACAACGAAGCTAGATCTGTCACCCTGCCATGTCATTCATGCATTGATATCTGCCATGTTTAAATTCCTTATCTGTACACACTTTTATCTGCCATGCATTGCATCTTACATGTCATTCCAGTTGATTGTTGCATTCGTAGCACACGCTACAAAATACTTGTACTTCCTTGTCCAGCTAGGTGCACCCCTATGCCATCATGAAAAACACTTCCTGGCTCGTGATCCAGAAGCGGGCCTCATGTGTTGGTCAAAAGACAATGCCCGATACACGTGGAGGGGTAGGGATAAGCGATCACTTGGGCTTAGGAGTTGGCCCGATCAGCCACTCTAGCCAAAATGCGTAATCTCTGTGCACGACGTGCTTACTAGACTTGTCTTTGTACTTGTGCTTGTTCATGTAAAACTTGACATCCATGCCATGTTTCAAATGCCATGCTCGTACTTTACTTTACTTTACTTTACTTGTTGCACTCATGTTATAACTGCCATGTCATTGCATCATGCTAGAATTGCTAGGTTGTTCACTTTACTTTCAGTTTTCTTGCACAAGTCTCTTGTAGACTTGCTGACATGTGCCCCTGGCTCTTTTGGGTGTCACATGTTAGACCCTGAGCCAGAGACCGTTGCTGAGTACGTGGTATTTGCTAACGCTGAGCCTGAGCCCATGACTGTCCAGGAGGAGTTTGTGGCTACCGGTGACCATTCTTAGCGACGTTGCTGAGCTTTCTTTTGCTTTAGGATTGTTGTTAGTTGTCAGTGCGTGGCACCTTTACTTTGTATGTTGTACTTTTGTTGGCCATGCTGGGCCTTTTTAGATTCTCTTGTTTTAGCCTGGTAGCTTTTCTGTGATGTTGGAGTTTATTATTATGGATATTCTGAGACTTCTCTTTTGTCTCAATTCCTTATTATTATCTTTGTTTCGTTTCGCGTTGCAAGCACCTGCCAATTTAAAGTTGATTGACGCTTATCGGACTTGCAGTTTTGTAGCTTCAAGTCTGAGCGGACCTACTCACGTCTCGCCTCCATATTTTTAGGAAGCGGGGCGTGACAGGTTTTGTTGGTGGCCCATGCAGGTCCCCGTCTTGCAACTGCGAATTATCGGAACAACGATAATAACTATGGAATGTCTATTAAATAAATTGCAACATCCGAGTCATAAGTCTTGAGCCTAGTCGTTTTCCTATGTCACTAGGTGGTAAGAAGACTTAGTTAGACATCCGTGCTCGCTAGTTAGAGGTCCCTGATTGTTAGTTAGACTCCATGCTAGGAATTGATTTAATCGTCTTAGGAGTTACCTTAGTGGTTCTTGCCTAACTCTGACCATATTAGACTTCTAGGATTTCTTAGTCGTTCCCTTGGGTTCGTCGACTTCGGGCCAAGCCGAACGCAGTTCATTAAGGTCTAATTCCTTAGAAAGCCTTAGCGCCAAGTTTCCTGAACTTTAGTTGGTCGACCGTAGGAGTTCCCCGTATATTTTCCTGAGTCATATCCTAGGCATATTTATGTTCGATCATGCGACCAAATTCCTTGCCTCGAATCACGTGATCATCACATTACGATAATCGTTGATCTTTCGAATGCCCTCTTTCACAAAGCTTGATTCTTTCAAAGTTATTTTTTTCGATTTCCCTTATTAAAATTTTTCGCTAAGTTTAAATTTTGTTGTAAACTCTCTACGTATATATTTAAAATTCCTCCCTTTTTGATCGAGTCAAAAATTCCTTGTAGATTTTGAAGTCTATTGGTTGTAATTAGAATTACTATCTCGTAACCATTTTCTAATCTACATTTTCGCATTTCGGTTTAAAGACTATTACTATTTTGAAAATTCGATATACCATTTTTTTCTAAACTATGAGATTCATTTTAATCGCTTAGCATACATATTTTAAAATCTTTTCCAAGCTAAATAGAATTTCAATTATTATATATATATCAGTTTTAGGATTCGTGGTACTCGTACTTAAAGATCTTTGTATAAATCAGTTCGTTTGGCAAGTCCGGATTTCTCTAAAAGTATTGTCAATATCATTTATGTGAAATTTCTCTCCAGTTTTAAGACTTGGAAAACATTCCCTACACTATAGTTGATTTAATTTCATTCCTTGAATTTCAAAATTTTTGCCGAAATCGTATTAAATTACTGCTTTATAATATTTTCCAAACTACGTCCTTGATGTTCGTGAGAATGATTTACTTTCTTCCTGATAATTTTATATAAGCCAATAAACCGTTTTCTCTCATTATGTAAATTCAACTCAAACTTGTTTCGAACAATTTGTTTTATCAATCTCCAAATATTTTATACAGACGAGGACTCCAACTTTTGAAGTAAAACAGTTTTCAAATTTCACATATTTTAGCTTATGTTATTTACACTATTTTCTTTCTGTATCCTATAAGAGTATCACTACATCTCCCTTTCCTCTACCTAAACATTCACAAGTGAGTCACTGTTTCACCTAACCAAGCTGTCTCCTTGTATTCGTCCTATCTGAACTCGTGCTTATCGATCCTTTCCTCGTCACGCTTTCGATCTCGATCTCCCTCTATTGCATAGACTTTAGTGCCCGTTAATGACTGTGTCAACTCTAATTTGTTAGTAGGCCCTTGGACCTTTGTGATGTTGTCGTGGTGCATGTACCTAAGTTGAGTGTGTGGGCTTGAATGGGTGTACTCCCATGTAGTATATTAATGTTTGCCTATTGTGTGATATATACATACTCAGAGTTATTCATGATGTTATGAAGTTGTATGTGTGTTAGTATTTATAGATATGTGTGTGGATAGCTATACCACTCTAGGGACGTCTGTGCATATAAGAATCAGTATTGGAATATCTAGTGGATTGTATGTAGTTGGAGATAATGATTAATGGTTGAAATGATATGTTGGTAAAGTTAGGTGTATATTAGGTATAATGATACTAGGGTACCTATAGTTAAACGTGCATACCTATTATTTGATCTATGTTGTTAGTACGTGTGGGCGTGTGCTCGTACATAGGTATGTGCTTACTATATGAATATGAGTGATATACGTACGGTAATAGGGTTATAAAATTTGTTTGGTATTGTTTGCCTTTGCGGGATGTTGTATGCGTGTATACCATGAGGTATACATGACTATTACATACCTTAACTATGTTTGAAGTAGATGTGTTGGTATACTAATTATAGGTAGTAGGCTATGGTGTGAATATATGTTCTACATGTGTGTGACGATACGATGAATGCATGTATTAGGGAGTGTATTATAATTATATGTGTGCTGATGTCTATATTATTATTATGGTATGTAAAGTGATTAAACTATGTGAGTGTTACCTGACTAAATATTAGGTGTGATTGACATATGGTATGTATATGGTTGTATTGGTAGATGTGTATACATTGGAGTGGTATTGGTATAGGTATAAATACCGTGTTACGTATATAGAGTATTCTGATATGTGTTTCGAGTCTCACTCAAGCTTGAGTGGGTATACTCTAAGTATATTGTTATGTATGTCTGTAGTTTGCATATAGTGATGTTGATGTATGTATAGTGATAGGAGTGTTTATGCCTGGTTGCGCTACGCACATGATTGTGGGTCGCTATACCAGTATATAGTTATAGGTGTTGGTTGTTGGTCTTGTGGTATAGTTATTTACTGAGGACTTGCCTGTGTGAACGTATGTGTGCTAGCTAAACTAGGTATGTAGATGTGCTGAGTATATAGTGGTATGATTGGTATATATATGAATGAAATGTTAGCGTGTGTGGGTGTGCACCATGCACAGGTAAGTAAGTGCTTAGTTATAGGTATTGGTGACTATGGCATGTGTGGCGTGACGTGAATATGGTTATAGGACCGTATGTGATGTGAATATATGGTGAAATATTCGCATGCATTTGAATGACTATGTATTATGAAATTATAGTAGTGGTGAATGTATATTAGGTATAGTAAAACTTGATTTAATAATGGTATGGTGTGACTACATGTGTTGATGTGTTTGGTATTAGATGTATTCTAGGAAATATTAGGGAGTAGTATACCCATGTTTGTTTTGTGCATAGGTAGCTATCTATACGTAGAGCAATGATTGTATTTGCTAATATAAGACTAATCTTAGGCGAGTATTTGAACTATTATTTGTGCTAGGTAAGTAGTAGTTATATAAGGGATGTATGCATATATATAGGTGCATGAATATATACTTGTTAGTGGAGTTATTGTTTTACTATCTAGTGCAAATATAAGCACTTGTAATGACTATACCTAGTTGAATTATAGTGTGATGTGATTGGGATAGCTACTAGTATGGCTAGAGTTATATTTATAGTTAGAAAGTCCGAGGACGGACTTTATTTTAAGGTGGGTAGGATGTAACGGCCGGTACCCACTATTCGTTATATGGCTGTGCGTATAGCAATTTCGGGTAACGGATTGGTTTTGTTGCTTTGTGAGTGAGTCGTGTCGTTGAGTCGTTAGGGCCGTAACCTTGGTTGCATCCTTAGCAAGCCAACCCCCGACGTGTGCCCAACTTAGAATTGCCATCGCCTTTAGACCCCGTATCCTTTATACGCTTTATGAGCACGTAGTCTTGTTCGTGCACGTATTTATTTTAGACCTTGTTCGTAACCGAACCCTATAGTGTGATATGCCGTTGTGACCCTCTCTGAGAGTATTAAAATTGTGGTGTTAATTGGAAACGTCATTTCACGGTTCATTCTCCCACGATTTGATCCTATTTGAAGAGACGTCACGATTTTCACTTTTGTCGCTAGACCTTTTTATTTTTAATTTCGTTTCTCGACGTCGAAATTGTGATCCGCCTTCTCTGTCTTCTTTCTCTCGTCGCCCCGGTCGCCCCAGTATTTATTTCACAATTTTAGACCCTCGTTTGACCCACTTTCACTTTTCCCCGGTTTAATTATTAGTTAACCCCAAATTCTAGATAATTTCATCCCTCTAATTATTCTTGTTAAATCCTAATCATTTCACATGAAGCCCAGCCCATTGCCTATGCCTTGGCCGCACACCTTGAGGAGAGAGAGAGGGTGTGAGGTTCTTGTTTTAATATTGGATGATAACTATAACTTTATAACCATTTTTCTTATTCAAAAAAACAAACAAGAGGCCCCTAGCCCACATATCAGCCCATACCCAATAAAAATTAACCTAGGGTTAGTTTTTTCTCCCAGCAAGAGCTGATAGCGGCCAACCTCACGTAAGCCTACACCTAAAAGCTATATCTATAACCTAGGTCTAATATTTTAACCCTACCCTAAAATTTCTCTTCCCCTTCACGCAAGAGGGTATTCACAGCCGCCATCTCTCTTTCACCTTTCCCCCACGCACGCGCATCCTCCCCTCCGACGGCTTGCGCCGGCAACCCCCGCCGAAAACCGCCCCAACGCCGCAACATCATCTCCCAAGCGCCCAAGTCCCAAGTGTTGTGCACCCCCCAATCGTTCTTCAACCCATCGGCAACACCCTAGCTCCGGCCATCTCCATAGATGCCAGCCACCAACACTATTACCGTCGGCCTCCTCCTCAAGATCCCCGACCACCCAGTAGGCGTCGTAACCCCCTTCGTTCCGACCTCTGACCAGACACTGGTAACCCCCGCCATCATTCCCGCTTAAAGCACCGACTAGGTCCCTGTCTAGGGCTCCATGCAGTAGCCACGGCGAGCGACAACATCTCCCAGCGATGTTTCTTAGCGCACAGCCCTCCCACGGTGGCGCCGTCACTCGCTGACCAACGTCAGCCCTTCCTCCGGCTTCCTCACCGGCGTAGCAGCCCCACAACGCCATCGTTCGCAGCCACTACGTCTCCAGGCACCGTCACAATTAGCAATAGCCGCTGTCCAGGGCGCCGATAGCAGCCGTGAACGTCTTCCGTGCGACAGCAACGCACGACAACTCTCGGGTTATTGTCGACCCTCCCTCGCGCCTATACGACGTCCCCTAGCCGCGGACAACACACGTCGATTTTCCGGTAGATTTATGAAATCCCCTCTTCACTACGGTTAGTGGATTTCGCTATGATATTTAATTTCTGTTGTATACGGACTTTGGACAGTGATGATGAACAATAGAGTAACTTATAAATGATGTTAGCTTGTTAATCAATAGGGGAGATATCTCGGTAATCATTTATAACAAATATGAGCCTAGGTTGCTATAATGAAATGTTGTATATTTATTCTTGTTAACAACTTAACGTAGTTAACGTGTTAGTAATTTAATTTCATTAATATTGTTGTGAACCCCGTCGTAGGATTGAGCACCTGTTAAAAATCAGATCATTAGACGTTTCAGGTTTTGTCTGATAATTCTAGCCGTTGTCCCAAACTTATTCGTGCGTGTATTTTATTGTCAGAGTATTCGTCGTTTCGTGCCTATCGCGAAACCGGAATTCAACCCCTGACGTCGCTACCCGTAGGCAGAGTAGCTCTCGCGTCGTGTTGAGGTAAGATCTGTCCCGTAGGATTCACCAATTGCCTGTTAATCAACTAAAATTGGTAATGTTTGGTGGTTGTGTTTCACTAATCAAGATTAATAAATTGGGATGTAGGCTGGTCTGCGAACTGAACACATAGGTAGTTTGGACTCTGATTGATCATGACTTCAGCTTTGTCGTTCAGGCAAGTGAAACTTGCCAACTCTTGCTTAGGGCCATGTTTTAGGCCACTTCCTTGTTTTTAGCGTAAAAGAGACTAGACAGTGAAATGATAGCTGTCTAGACGCAACTTTAAGACCTAGCTTGACAACGAAGCTAGAACTGTCACCCTACCATGTCATTCATGCATTGATATCTGCCATGTTTAAATTCCTTATCTGTACGCACTTTTATCTGCCATGCATTGCATCTTACATGTCATTCCAGTTGATTGTTGCATTCGTAGCACACGCTACAAAATACTTGTACTTCCTTGTCCAGCTAGGTGCACCCCTATGCCATCATGAAAAACACTTCCTGGCTCGTGATCCAGAAGCGGGCCTCATGTGTTGGTCAAAAGCCAATGCCCGATACACGTGGAGGGGTAGGGATAAGTGATCACTTGAGCTTAGGAGTTGGCCCGATCATCCACTCTAGCCAAAAGGCGTAATCTCTGTGCACGACGTGCTTACTAGACTTGTCTTTGTACTTGTGCGTGTTCATGTAAAACTTGACATCCATGCCATGTTTCAAATGCCATGCTCGTACTTTACTTTACTTTACTTTACTTGTCGCACTCATGTTATAACTGCCATGTCATTGCATCATGCTAGAATTGCTAGGTTGTTCACTTTACTTTCTGTTTCCTTGCACAAGTCTCTTGTAGACTTGCTGACATGTGCCCCTGGATCTTTTAGGTGTCACATGTTAGACCTTGAGCCAGAGACCGTTGCTGAGTACGTGGTATTTGCTGACGCTGAGCCTGAGCCCATGACTGTCCAGGAGGAGTTTGTGGCTACCGGTGACCATTCTTAGCGACGTTGCTGAGCTTTCTTTTGCTTTAGGATTGTTGTTAGTTGTCGGTGCGTGGCACCTTTACTTTGTACGTTGTACTTTTGTTGGCCATGCTGGGCCTTTTTAGATTCTCTTCTTTTAGCCTGGTGGCTTTTCTGCGATGTTGGAGTTTATTATTATGGATATTCTGTGACTTCTCTTTTGTCTCAATTCCTTATTATTATCTTTGTTTCGTTTTACGTTGCAAGGACCTGCCAATTTAAAGTTGATTGACGCTTATCGGACTTGCAGTTTTGTAGCTTCAAGTCTGAGCAGACCTACTCACATCTCGCCTCCATATTTTTGGGAATCGGGGTGTGACACTAGGGTTTCATGAGGATTAAGAGATTGACTTGGTCTAAATGGGATTTGAATTGGGAATAGATAGGAGCAAAAAATCTTTAATAGATTTGATCAAATCCCACTTTGATTATATTTGTCTCCATCTCTCCCAATATTGACGAAGTCCAAATAACTTTGTGCACACCACCTCTTCTCCATTCAACTTGCTGTATGATTAGCAATAACTCCAACTATTGAGAAAATTATCTTTTCGCTTTTCCTGAAACACACTTAGCGCACACGTTACATATAACACAACGTTTGTCATCATCAAACTAGAGATCCTAGATCGTTGCTTCCAACACTGAGCACACACGTCAGATATCACGACACGTTTGTCATCATCAAACCAAGATCTTAGATCGTTGCTTCCAACAATCTCCCCCTTTTGGTGATGGCAAACCCATAAAAGATTTGAGCAACAAGTATGGGTGTGTGAAATGTGTTGAATGGTGTAATGCAATATGAATCATGGGATGAGACATTCAAGTATTACAAGATAGCATGCACAACATTATAACAAATATAAAAGCATGCTCCCCATTCTCTCAAGCTCCCCCTTCAACAATTCTCTCAAGCTCCCCCTTCAATAATTAATACCGTTATCAAATCTTTTCTTTCTCCCCCTTTGTAATCACCATAAGTGTATTAATGAGGTCACAAAAAAGTTCCATGCAAAAATAAACCATTATTAAATGTAGCGTGCAATTTGCATGAGTTTTCTAATTAGCAAACAATTCAAGCTCATGGAATTTCATAAAGTGACTTCTCCACCTTTGTGTAAATGTAATGATATAGACAATAAAGTACTAAGGGAGATTCAATTTTAGAACAATCAACCAAATCAACCCACATTTTCCATTTTTCATGAATATTGCGAGGATTGAATTTTCCCACCTCATCAAAGATGAGTTTAAGTTACCGAATCCCAAAACATAGACTAAAAGGACTTTTAAATGTAGGGTGGCATTGCTTGACGAGTAATATACACCAACGCTAATGATTACCTATGTAGCATAAGTTGGATACTCGTGGGTTGTGTATTAGCCATGAAGTGTATCCATTTTTTATACGGAGCAATTTTCATATTTTTTTTCATTTGCAATTCTTTTTGTGCTCAATTTTTATTCATGACTAGACACATCATATCCCTTAGAAAATTCAGAAATTAATCTTTCCTACATTCACTATCCATTATTCTTCAAAAGAATCTCCAAGAGTACTAAGAAGTCAAATATCGTGAAAGTGCAAATGTAGGTGTAGAAGTCAAGTTTAAAACTTATGAGACATGTCATGGCTACTAAAAAGAATAACATCATGATCATGTAGCTACACTAATAATGAATTAACTTCTACAAGGGATAGATTTGAACATTCATACAATACCACTTAAGATAAATCAAAAAGGGTATTCTTTTAAGTTTTTTTTTCAGAAATAAAAACATTAAAAAACATGCAAACAAGCACACAAACAAAAATAAATCAAGCACACAAAACAATCTATGAAGGTATGTAATGAAATGCAAAGATGGATAAAAATTATACCTTCTCGTCGCTATTTGACGAAGGAGCTAAAAAATGAGACATTGAAAAATTTGCTCCTCGCCAAATCTCCATCACACCTACATGAAAGGTGTTAAGTGTGACCTCGAAATCCAACAAGGTCCACGAGTGTTAGCCATTAAATATTTAGGAACCCAAACTTGTTTAAACTTGATATTTGTGTTCCTAAATTTACAATAATATGAAGTGTGGCCGACACTATCACAAGTAAAGCACTTTGCATATTTGTTCTTTGCAATAGATGGTACATTGTGGAATTTCTTGAATTTTTGCTTTTCAACGTTTTTCAGACCAAAACCAAGTCCTCTTCCAGTATTGCCATATAATTGATTCTCTAAAATATTGTCCAACGATTGTTTTCCCATAGAGAATTTCTTAATGGCCACTTCAAGATGAGAGACTTTGGTTTTTAATTGTTTATTTTCTTCCACAAGCATCGTGCATTTACTAATAAAAGCTCTCTTGTTTTCCTCTTCCTTCTTTTCAAATTCAATCATTTTTCTTTTAAAGTCATTATCCAACATGCAGAATTTATCATTAAGCTCTCTAATCATAAAGTCTTTTTCAGTTTCGAGCTTAATCAAGTCAAGTTTAAGCATGCTAATTTGGTTTAATAATGAGGGACAAGAAATACAAGGAGCAGTTTCATCAAAGCTAGTTTTTTTCCTTCTTCATGATTTCAATAGTAGACTTACATGCATTAAGTTCAATTTTAAGCTTTTCATTCTCTTTAAACACCTTATCATCTCTAACTTGCATGTCATAGTTCTGATTTTGGAGACATTCAATAGTGAACTCATGATCTACTATTTGATTTTGCATTTCTTCACAAATTTTAAGAAGTTCAACTTTGCTACCTGACGGTGTCTTATCTTGGATCCCCATCAAACCCATGCAAGAATGGGCTTCATTTTCCTCCTCGCTTTCAGCTTCGCTATCCATATCCCATGTTAATACCTTCGTTTTTCCTTTTCCTTTAGCGAGCTGAGCAGTTTCATTTGGGCAATCCTTCATCAGATGTCCTCTTCCCTTGCATTTAAAACATTGCATTCTATCAGTAGATTTCTGATCATTAAATTGCTTGGAAGAATTATTAAAGTTAGAACGATTAAACCTGGGTGCCATTTCATTTCTCCCATACTTGGTCTTGATGAACTTTCTGAAGTTTCTCACCATTAGCGCTATGTCGTCATCATCATCTTCATCTTCTTCGCTAGCTTTCAAAGCAAGGGGCTTTATGGATTTTTCTTTCTCCTCAGGTTTCTCTCTTGCTTCAACATTTTGCAGTTCCAACTCATGTGACATCAAATTACCAATAAGGTCCTCCACCTTCAATTGTGATAATACCTTTGCTTCCTGGATGGCGGTGACCTTTGGTCTGAAAGAGCTTGGCAATGCTCTTAGGATCTTCCTCACTTGATTGAGGCTATCATATGACTTTCCAAGCGAGCTAGACTTGTAGACTATGTCGGTGAACCTTGCATACATCTCTGATATGCTCTCTGATGGTAGCATGCGAAATCCCTCGAACTCTGCACTCAAAAGAGACAGTCTAGACTCTTTTACCTGTGACGTTCCTTCGTGCGTCACCTCCAAAGTATGCCATATTTCCTGCGCAGTTACACAATGTGAGATTCTATTATATTCAGATTTATCAAGTGCACAAATGAGAGCATTCATAGCTTTAGCATTTAGAGAATAAGATTTCCAATCATTATCATCCCATTTGTCATTTGGTTTTTCAATCTCAACACTGTCTACTTTAATAACAGGCAGTTTATAACCTTTTTCAAGTATTTGCCATGCTTTGTAATCTACAGAAATAAGGTAGATTTTCATTCGATTTTTCCAATAAGCTTAATCACCTCCATTAAATCTAGGGGGACGGGAAACAGACTGACCATCAGCAAAAGCACTATCCATATGGTTATTCATGGTCAATCCTAGGCTAGATCCTAAAACCTGCTCTGATACCACTTGTTGGATCTGGATCCTAGCCTAGAGGGGGGGTGAATAGGCTTATAAAAATATTTCGTGCAACCCACGAATAAGCACACGCAGTTATAGCAGCAACAGGGTAAATAAAAAGCAGACACAGAGTACACAGCAGATTTACCCTGGTTCGGTCGACCCTTCGACCTACTCCAGTCTCCAAAGCAAATACTAGTATTGAATAGTGCAATAGGTACAAAACCACAAGTTAGAGCACGCTCAGAGCACCCTCAACGTCTCTACACTCGCCAGGCTCTCAGTACCACACACACAGTGTTTTCTCTCACTATCAATCCTAGTAATGCTTTCTACCAGCTAGTCCCAACCTAGCTGGGTCCCACTTGTCTAGCCCCAACCAGACAAGTCCCAAAATAATCACAAAATAAATGGTAAAGTTTCCCCTACAGAGAACGTTACACTATGACACGAATAAAAGAGTTTAATGGTTTAGAAATGCTCAGTTCGTGTCCTTGTAGGCGTCTATGTCAATCAGTACGTCGTCAGCTCCAATCTGACGCAAACGGTGTCTCAATCTGACTCCTGGATTGTAAAATACACACTGGTCTGTGTGTAAAGAAATTCAGTTCAAATCCTTATAAAATGGCCGGCTGTGCGCTCAGCAACTCCTCTTAAAATCAGCCGTCGGTGCGCAGAGTAACTCAGTTCAAATATTATAATTAAGCGGCATGTGCGCAGAGCAACTCCCTTATTATGCCCGATCCACGTCAGCACGTGAAACCAATTCACGTGATCAGCTCGGTTTCGAATCTAGGAATAAATCCAGCCGTTGGTTCTTAAATCTCGCGTGATCGTGCGGCTCTTCGTTTAGCTAGGGCATGCAGGCATAAATTTTTGCGGCGGTAGCGACTTCGAGCGGCAACTGCAACTCGAGCGACGGCGAGCTCTCAGCGATAGCGGTGGCGTCGAACGAGTCACGGTGGCGGCTTCTCTGATGACGTCTATCCTCCGACGATGGCAGTGCGCAGATGACAGTGGCGATGGTAACTGCTCCGAGCGGTGGGATGAGCAGCTCCGATGAAGCGACACCAGCAGCGATGTCGACTGCTTTAAGCAACTCCACGGCGGATCACTCCGGTGGTGATTTCGTTTACAGCAACGGTCTTCAACGGTGATAGCTTCGACGGTGGCGTAAGCTTCAACAGGAAACAGCGACGAGAGCTCCCCGACTTCAGCAGCGGTGATAGTGGTGCTCCGATCAACGACTTCGTGCAGAGCGGCTCTCCTTCGTCAGCTTCGATCTTCCACGGCGACGAAGACGAGAGGATGTTCAGCAGCGGTGACATCGTCTTCGGCAACGTCGTACAGCGATGATCTCAAAGGCGCCTGAGGGATACTTCTCCGATGGCTTCGAAGGTGGAGGGAGTGCAGGAGCTCGTTGCTTCTCTGACGTAGGCAGCAGCACCGGCGGCGGTGAACAGCGAGGCTTTGACCTTCTCCGATCGTTCGTTGGCACGTTTCGAACGTTGATCACCGAACTGCTCCACGGCAGCGTGCTTGGTCTACAGGATCTTGACGGCGAGGAGCTCGTCCGATGTTTGTTCGACTGCAGTAAAACGGCGATGCTTTTGAACGGTGAACTTCTCCGGTGATGGCTCTGCAACAGCGGCGACTCAGCTCCGTCGTGCAACTTGATCTCGAAGGCGGAAGCTTTGGCAGCGTAACGAGATTGTCGATGGGTCTTTGGGGCTTGATGACTTGGTTGACTTTTTGCTGCCGTAAGATTTGGATGTTTGGGTGATATAGTAGAGTTTGGTCTAGCTTGAGTTTGCCTTGGGACTTTTTTTCTTTGGCAGCTCCCTTTCAATATTTTTCGCACCCCTCCTTTTAAATTTTTTGTAATGTCGTACTTCCTTCTCAACCCTAGAAGAAAAATGGGTATTTATAGGGCTAGGGTTTCTTTAGAATATGGATATGAATAGGAGATTTCTTGGTGAAGATTTTGTGGGATTTTTGATTTGATTTGAATAAGGATAGGAATTGGTAGAATTAGATAATTGCAAATCAAGCTAAATGTTTTGACCAAGTCCACCTCATCCCTTATAGGACCAAGTCCACCTCATCTCATATTGGGCCTAGTCTACTTTGCTTAGGCCAAATCTCTCTCTCTCACCCAAATGGCTATATGAATAGCAATTTCTCCAAATAGCGAAAGATGTAACGTTTCGCCAATCCTGAAACACACTGAGCACACACGTCAGATATCACGACACGTTTGTCATCATCAAACCAATATCCTAGATCGTTGCTTCCAACAACCACTCCGAAGCTTAAGTTTGTATTATGATCCAAGGAAGCTCGTATAGTCAAAGGAGAACTTTATGTTATCCGATCTGACTATGCCGAACTATATTTTAAGTAGAGAAAGCACAAGTATATTACATGGCCTATTGGATAAAGTTATTTTCAACCCCTCTTTCTGCTGGAGAATGTCCCCTTTTATAGGATCTGAATTACCACTGAATGATTGATAACGACTCCTTGTCATTCGAACGGTTGTAATCATGTAGAAGTCCAAGAGATAGCTTATAACAATCATTAATGGCATGGGTCATTTAATGCCCGTCATAAATGCCGTCATTATTTGGTAATTGGAGAGTCACATAAATCATGGAGCATAATGGTTTTCCATTGATTGCTGAGAATCCCAAAGGACATACTCATTTAAATGATGTAACGGTCGCCTCCATAACTCGCCAAATTAAAAGCTTTGTAGGCGATGTTACTCGGGTCTGAAGTTGCCGATCTCGGGAGGCCCGATCTTATTCAAATTTCTGACTTGTTTACCCCCCGAATGGGCTGAAGAAAGACGGGCCAACCTCACGACTATGAAGCTGAACTGGTCCCAAGCCCAAAAGGCCCCATAAGCAGCCCCGGGGCATCACGGCCCGGCACTGCCACCCGGTGCACTGTTGGCCTCCTGCCCTTCGAGGAAATCGCTCCCCAGATCATGCCTGCCTTGATCACCAGTGAAGGGACCATCAAAGCGGGTGGGCGTGAAGGACGAGATGGCAGGACGCCATAAAGGCATTGGCATTCAGACTCCTACAAGAGGCCAGAAGGAAGAAACACCAAGGGATCGAATCATGAATACTCAAATCTCAGGTACTCCACCTCTCGAGACATTTTCTTCCAACGTACATTTCTCATCCACAGCTTGGCCCGAGGACTCGTGTGTTGGTCTCTCCGTGAACCATACTCGATCCCATCGAGCATCCTTCAGACAAGTGCTGACTTAGGCATTGGATGAGACTTGGTCGGAACCAAGGTCTGACCCCCCTGACGAGCTCTCTCGTCTATGCAGATCCAAGAAACCGCCAACCAGCCGAAGCCACCCTTCGGTGCTACATTGACTGGGTCCGAACACTCTCAAGCCCCAGGCCCGATCGACTGATCGCTCCAAGAAGCCGTTGTTCTGTCAAAGCTACCCTTTGACACATCGACGCATAGATCCGTGCGTTTCTGCCTCAACAAACGCTCGGACGACTGACCCCAGAGGTCGCATGCGTCCCACGTGACCGCAACAACCCCCGGACCTTTAACCTATCAATCAGTGGTGAGAAAACACCCCTAACCATCTGGCGCAGTCTGTGGGAATACGAGTCTAAATTCACGTCAAACCACCACACCAAAAATGGTGTGCCCACTTGCTAAGGGATGGAGGAGCACAACTGCAGCAACACTCACACCGGGCTCTGCCAAAGTCCACCTTTTCAAGGCCACAAGATGCCCGTCCCAGACAAAGGAACCGAGCATCCTGCGAGCAATGAACATAGACCGAGAGGAGACCAGAGATGGCCCTCAGCCCATCTGCTTTTTCGAGGAGGATCTGGAGGGGGCCGGGTGATGTGTCCATATTTTTCGCTATTTTCATATCATCATTTCATTGCATTCCATGCTATTTTTGCATCAAAATCCCATATTTTCCTACGATATCGCATTTCTGACGTTATATTCTAGTTTCATAGTGTTTTATGAGTTTTCAAGGATTTTGGAGCAATTTGGGACCCGACTTGGGTATGGACACATCCGACAAGCCTGTGAGCTCATTGGTGAAGCCCTACAGGAGTTCGCCATGCTGGGATCCTCAGGAGGAGTGGAGGAGAGAGAGAGAGCAGGAGGAGAGAGCAGCTCAACAGCCTCAGGAGATGATTTTCCAGGCTGCTCAGTCGAGTAGTATAAATGCTCGGACCCAGCAGATACAAATGAGAGGAGGAGACAGATACGTGGATCTTCTTGGACCGAGCAATTCATCTACTCGGTCGAGCAGCCCTTCATCCCAAAGCTGAGGCAATCCAGTGCACGGCCCGAGCAACTATTCAGCGACCGAATCAGCCTCTGCTCAGACCGAGCTGAGCTGACTCGGCCCGTGAGGCAGAGCAAGGATTTTGGAGATTTTCGATTCCCTGTCAAGCTCGGTTGAGCAGTTCAGCGGCTCGGTCCGAGCAACGGACCGAGCAACGCATTGCTCGACCGTGCAGCCTACTTGATCGGCGATGCTGAGGCCATTTTGGAAACATCTTTGGAGTGGCTTCTGCGCAATCTGAGGGCAGTGAAGGCTGGGGAGCTGGACGTCGATTTTAGGCGATTCATTTTAGAGTTTTTGAATTGGTTTTTGAGATTGGAGCTAAGAAGATTTTTATTATTAGTTTTTATATTAATATTTGTTGAAGACTGGATCGGAACTTTTGGATTGTTAATTTTGTTTTCTATTGCGATTGCGTATTGGAATCTAGAATTCTCTTGGATCTATTGCTCGTTTATTTCGTCATCTCTCTGCAAGTTTTTGATCTTTGTTCTACCAATTGCTATGATATTCTCTTCCATAAAAATGATGTTTTATCTGCTAATATTGCCATGTGTGATTAGATCTTTTTAGGGTTGATGGGTTAGCCCTAAGATCCTAGGGGGAAGATGTAGAGCTGAATCTCTACGTTGAATTAGGGATTTAGGATAGTATTTCGGTCGATCCTACCGAATTCCTAGATAACTCGTACTGAGATCATGCCCACGGTCTGTGGAATTGATGTGCTTAAGGGGTATATTTGGGATTCAAATAGGGAAATCGGTGGATCCAACCAAGGCTTGTGACCATGCATAGCTCGTGTCTTGAGGAGATCCATTGACGAACTATATCACTACGTTGACGGCTACTTCCATTGCGTCAACGAGAGCTACAGAAATACCTCACAATTCTAACCCACGAGATTGGTATGAATTGTGAGATTTATCCCCTAATCCTAATACAACGTGAGGATTCTATTCCAACGTCGATCCCCGACGATCTTAGTGGTGATCCCTAATGCCCTGGTCCTTTTTATTAGTAAAACAACAACAACACCCCAAATAACTCTCTCAACCCGATAGCTATCTCTCTTCGAGATATAGAAGTGAACTGAGAACCCATATACACTATCACCGTCCCTGTGGGATTCGATATCATGTATACTACAACTTGACACCGTCCGCTTGCGGATTGAGCCCGGAATTGAAACCTAGAGGCCATACAACGCCTGGCGATCGTGATACCACCGGGTGGAATCTAGGTGTAGGTTTTGGGTGCGTCACTGGACTGTCACATGATGATGTGCTGGTCGTTTAGGCAGTCATTGACACCTCCCTGGTCCGACGACTGCTCGTCGACACGAGAAGCTCGTGTGACATCCTGTTCATGTCAACATTAGAGAAGATGGGGATGCGGGCGGGCGACCTGGAGCCCTGTTCTGGTCCCATAGTCAGCTTCACGGGACATTCTGCTCCGATCATAGGGATGATCCACCTCCCGGTGACGCTTAGGGAACCTCCCCACTCAATCACTCTAACAATAGAGTTTATGTCCTTGAAAGTCGGATCGGCTTATAATGGGATAATCGGTCGGACATTCCTCAACACGGCTGGGGCTGTAGTCTCAACCCTCCATCAAATGGTCAAGTTCAAGACCCCGCAATAAGTCGGAATGATGAAGGGTGACCCAGCGAGATCGAGAACCTTCTACCAGCTGTCTAGCCAGGAGCATGACGCAGAACGGTACAACCCGATGTATCTTCTCGACCAGAGATGGGGCTCAGATGACTCGAGACCCATTTCTGTCCAAAAACTAGAGCTCATTCCCATCACCATCATCGAAGGCAGGTTTGTATCCATCGGATCAAGCTCAACCCCACCATGAGGGATAAACAGATCGAATGCCTGAAAGACAACCTAGACATCTTTGCTTGGTCACCCGAAGACATGCCTGGCCTGAACACCTGGGTAATCACCCACCAACTACATGCTGACCCTAACTTCAGGCCGATCAGGCAAAAGAAGAGGAACTTGGGCGGCGAAAAGATGTGGGCCGCGGCCAGGGAAGTCGAGCGCCTACTCGAGGCCGGGTTCATCAGAGAAGTCTGGTACCCCGACTGGCTAGCCAATGTAGTAATGGTGAAAAAGTCAAGCGGCAAGTGGCGAATGTATGTAAACTTCACCGACCTCAACAAGGCCTAACCCCAAGGACAGTTACCTGCTGCCCTGCATCGACCACCTTGTAGACAGTGCCTCAGGCTACGAGATGCTCAGCTTCATGTATGCTTACTCCGGATATAACCTTGTTCAAATGGACCCGAAAGATAAGGAAAAAATGTCGTTCATCACCAATCGTGTGACATTCTGATACACAAAGATGCCCTTCGGTCTAAAGAACACAGGGGCGACCTATCAAAGAATGGTCGACAGAGTCTTTGACTCCCAGGTCAGGAGGAACCTGGAGGTTTACGTAGACAAGTCTAAGAGCCCAGCTGACTACATCACCGACCTCTGGAAAACCTTTGAACAACTACGAAAGCACAACATCAGGCTCAACCCCACGAAGTGCACATTCGGGGTAAAGTCTGGAAAGTTCTTGGGTATCATGATCACCAACCGCGGCATCGAGGCTAACCCAGATAAGATTGAGGCTCTGACCAACATGAGAGAACCGACCACTATCAAGGAGCTGTAAAGGTTGAACAGTCGGATCGCGGCCCTGGGCGCTTCCTGTCCAAATCGGTAGAAAGATCGCTCCCGTTCTTCATGGTCTTGAGAAGGGCCCTCGTCGAGCTAGACGGGAAGAGAAAAGCCATAGAGTGGGATGCGAGATGCGCCCAGGCATTTGTCGAACTGAAGGAGTACCCTTGCAGCCCCCCCGCTCTATCAAAGCCTAAAGAAGGGGAACCCTTGAGCCTGTACTTGGCCAGCACCGGGGAAGCAGTGAGCTCGGTGCTGATCAGGAAAGACGCAGGGGTGCAGAGGCCAGTATACTACACCAGTCGGGTCTTGCGAGACACAGAGGAGCGATACAGCCCCTGGAGAAATTATCCTACGCCCTCATCCTCTCGGCACGACGAATCCGACCCTACTTCTAAGCCCACACCATCATGGTCCTGACTGACTCCCAGCTCGAGCAAAACCTCAAGAAGTTTGATCGGATGTGGAGGATGCTGAACTGGGGGATCAAGTTGAGTGAATTTGACCTCAGATACAAACCGAGGACGGCCATCAAAGGGCAAGCACTGGCAGACTTCATCATCGAGTGTACCATTGGCGACAAGACACCCCCCGACGGGGCAACCCGGACAGGGTAACACCTTACCCCTTATCCGTCTTTTTGATTGACAATTCTCCTGATGATCGACCAGAGGACAGACGCGTGGGTCATCCATGTGGACGGATCTACAACTAAGACAGGAAGCGGAGCGGCATCGTCATCCAATCCCTCGACGGGAACACCACCAAGTACGCACTCCGGTTTGAATTTCCAGACACCAACAACGTGGCCGAGTATGAGGCTGCCATCAATGGCCTAAAACTAGCCCGGGCACTAGAGGCAAACTCGGTTTGCCTCCTCAGTGACTACAGGCTCGTCATCAGCCAACTACAAGGAGACTACATAGTCCGAGATGAAACCATGCAGCGCTACCAGACTTCGGCCAAGTCCGAGCTGTCCAAGTTTGAGCACGTCGAGTCCATCCACATGCCGAGGCCAGAAAACACTCGTGCATACGCCCTCTCCAAGATAGCCTCCTCTTCCCTCAAAGAGTTGGGTCACGCCATCTACGTTGAGAGCCTCCGAATCCCCAGCATGGAGGGAGAAGAGATAATGAACATCGACAGAGAACCTACCCGGATGGACTCCATCGTGCGGTTCCTCGCCACCGACTAGTCCCCCACAGACCAGGAGGAGCACCGAACGCTGGAGCGGAAGGCTCTTCAGTACGTACTCTATGAAGGTGTACTATACCAAAGGCGCTGGACCAAAACCGACGTCATACCCTACCTCAAGTGCATTGGGCCACATGAAGCGGATTATGTAATCCGAGAGGTCCACGAAGGACTTTGTGGAAACCATCATGGGGAAAGAAGGTCACGATGGATCCTAAGGCAAGGGTACTACTGGTCGACTCTGGCCCACGTCTCGACAGGGTATGTTTGGAAGTGCTCGGAGTGCCAGAAGTTCGCAAAGCTCAGTTCGTCACCTCCAACCAACCTTGTACCTATAATCAGCCACATCCCCTTTGCCAAGTGGGGGCTGGACATTCTCGGCCCCTTTTCTTCTACGAAAGGTCAGAGAAAGTTCCTAATCGTGAAAGTGGAATACTTAACCAAATGGATCGAGGCCGAACCCTTGGCCACCATCACCTGGAAGAAGGTAAAGAGCTTCATATGTAAGTCTATCATCAGCAGGTTCGAAATCCCTTGATCCATCATCACTGACAATGAAAAACAGTTCGACTGTGCGGGGTTCAAAGAGTTTTATACGGATTGGAAGATCAAACTCTTATTCGTCTCCATGGCCCATCCCCAGACCAACAGGATGGCAGAAGCCGCCAATAAATGCATCCTCGAACTGCTCCGTAAGAAAGTAGAGGAAGCACACGGAGCTTGGCAAGATGAGCTCCCCGAGATACTGTGGTCATATTGAACTACCCACAAGGAAGCCACGGGGGAGACGCCTTTCAAGCTCACCTACGGGGGCTAAGGTGGTGGTTCCCGTCGAAGTAGGCAAAGAGTCACTCCGACTCAAACACTTCGACAAAGAAAGGAATTGAAAGGTCCTAGAAATCAATCTAGATCTCATGGACAAGCAGTGTGACCAGGCTCTAACCTCTGTCATTCGATAGAAACAACGGGTGGCACACTACTACAACTCTTGGGTCAAGGGAAGAGGCTTCCACCAAGGGGATCTTTGTAGTGACCCTGTGCTATGAGGAACAAACACTAGAGGGGGGTGAATAGTGTTTTATAGAATTATAAAGAATTTACGCCAAATAAAACCCTAGTTAACCAACAAATGCGGAATGTATGAAATGATCAACAACACAAAGAACACAGCAATGCAAACATGCAATCTACCCTGGTTCGGTGCCACCCAAGTCTCCCCGACTTGTTACCGGTGCCCTACTCCAGCAACCCCGGATCACCTCCGGATACTCTAGCAAACCGCTAGAGATTTCCTTTAGCCCATTTGCGAAAACCCCACAAGTGCAATCGACTTACAATCGATGTCCGTGCATCCCACAACCCGGGAACACGCAAAACCTTAATCCCACAACTTGGGATTAAGCAAACTCTCACAAACCGAGAGTAAAACGAAATCTTGACTCCCACAACTTGGGATCAAGCCAATCCTCTCACCACCGTGAGTATACAACAATTAAGAAGTATAAGAATGAAATATAAAATTTCTTACCACAAAATCCTATGCCTTGAGAAATACTTACCAATTTGGGGCAAGAATAGATTTTGAGGAAGATGAGATCACCAAACCCTAGCTCCACCAAGATGAGCAGCAATAGATGGCTAGGGAGTAGATAGTGACTTGGATTCAAGCTATTAGCTTGAGAAGCTCACAAGGAATGAGAATCTCTCTTGAGGAGTTAGGCTCAAAGAGTAAGAGAGAGATGCTTGTGAGATGAGAGAGCTTGGAATTGGAGTTGAATGGCTCTTCTCAAAGGTGTGAAAATGTCTCTAATTTCAGCCTTGGATCCCTGGTTAGAAGCACTCAAACTTATATAGGGAAGAGAGAAAACGTTCACAAAATTCGTGGCATTAAATGCCCCAACGGATCTATTCTGAAGCTGCTTAATTGGTCTAAGAAGGATCATCGACTAGATTGACAACCAGTCGGTCAGTGAACCTTCTTGGACCGACTAGATGGTTGACAGAGAAGATGGTGAAATCTGGGTAAGAACTAGTCGGTCTAAGAAGGATCATCAACCGACTAGATTGACAACTAGTCGGTCAGTGAACCTTCTTGGACCGACTACATTGGCTTTTAATGCATTAACCATCCTTCTTGAACCAACTAACTGGTCAACAGTACAAAGGCTGAATTAACAAGTATGGCTAGTCGGTTCAAGAAGGATTTCCAACCGATTAGATCATCATCTAGTCGGTTGGTTCTTCTACTTGAACCAACTAAGATGCATAAGAAGCCGAGAAATGAAGCGATAAGCTACGTGAAAGTTTCTAATTGCTTCTAAGGCAATCCTAGAGATAAGATATGAAAGTTATGAAGATTTCTAGGCAAGTGCTACTCAATGCTTAACATTCTACTAAACCGAAGCTAGAAGACATAAAAGTAAACACGACAACCCGTCTTCAAAGCTTCAACATGGAGAATCCGAATCCCTTGACTTCATGAATACTCCTTGAGCTTCAACGAAGCTCCAGGCACAACGATCACGCGTTCTGAGAAAGTCTTGGGATGTCACTTGAGATGAACAAATTACTTTGGCGACGATCTCCATAAATCTTCATGGTCTTGAGTCTTTTAGTTGAATGACTTGAATGTCATAGTCTTCGAAGCTTTTGACTCATCCATTCCTATCTTCTCTTTGGATTGAAACTCCATTCATTTGTTGATGCCATTGGCTTGAGGTTTGAAGAAGCCGTTGAGTTCTTCAAGCCAATGCTTCACCTTTGTTGATCTACCAAGTCCTCCACTTGAATCAACACGTGTAGTCACTTTTGATCTTCTTGAATCTAATTGGTGACTTTTTAGCTAACTGCAATCACAAGAGTTAGTCACAAAGATTTGTGTTTGATCATCATCAAAATCAACGTGGAGAGTCCAATACTCAACATTCTCCCCTTTTTGATGATGACAAACCAAATATAAACAAAACAAATAATTGTGCATTAAATATACTTACTCCCCCTGCAATGATGCCAATCAAGTTAATATCAATAATCAATTGCATCATTCAGCAGTTAATAGTGTGTGTATCACATGAGGTTATGTATATATCGCATGAATGACCAGAAATAATATGCATACACAATACAAATCATGTAGGTGATACACATCCTAAACATGAGCATGATTACCAATATATATATAACATAATCGATATAAACCAAGGTAATCACCAATGCTCCCCCTGAATCATATACATGAACGAGTATACATAAAGTCTATATGATTCAAGTTAGTATTTAACACTCAACATTTAATAAGCAAATCCTTTGTTTATTTCTCTCTCCCTTTGTCATAACAAAAAGATATGGGGGTATAGAAACAACAAATGCAACAATAGAGTGGAAAACACAAAGGTATAACAATTGTAATGTTCTCTAATGTAAAGTTACCAATTGAAAAACAAGATATCGAAATAAAGATATCAAATGCAAGAGCACATATCCAACAACAACTCAATCACACTCAATTATCAAAAAAAGATAAGCAATAAGCATATGTGATAAAAGATTACAATAGATACTAATTGTAAAGAGTAGTGTGAGCAGTGTTAGAAAAGTGACAATGTAAAAATCATGACATCACTTGTGAAAGAAAAACAAGTGAACAAATAGTGTCAAATACCCAAACAAACTCAACTATCACAAGATTTATAACATGAAGCATAAAGTGATAGACAGTCTTGTGATACCAATAGTATACTTGGCAAGATAAATGACATGAACATGATGAACCACATTATCGGGGAATCAAAATCATCACATTGACATAGATCAATATTTTTAGCCAATTTAGTGCATGGAAAACAATTCTATGTTTTCATACAGGTAAATCTATTTAATCAATATAATCGTCGAGCGACGAAGTAAACAAACATGACTATAGAAATTCTTAACCATGTGTACAAAGTTATGTTATAATAACACACATTAAGTATAATGGCATGTGAAATCAATAGTAGACATACCAAGTCATCTCCAAAAGTATCTCCAGCTAAACTCCACCAAGAATCTCCCAAATTAAGCATACCAAATATAAGTGAAGTGTGCGATGTGGGGTGACAAGGTGATACAATGAAAATGAATATCAAATATCTATATCACGCAAAAATTTTATGCCAAAATAGAGATAGTAACATCATAAAACGTATGGCATACACAATTCTAGCACCCTAGGAAACTAATTGAAACAATGTCCAAAAGAACCATAGTACTAGCATGCATTCCAAAATAGATACTCATATAATGAGTCAAAGAGAAGCATGGAATGCCATGAGCATAAGGAAGATAAGCATTATATCATACGCTCAAAACTAGCATCAAACAAGATCATGTAAAAAGATGATATCCAATATAAATAGTCTAACAATTGTAAATATGATACCAAATGTAAATATGATATGTAGAGATGATACCAATTGTAATATAACAAAGTATGCAAAGCAGACAAATAATGTCAAGATCATGATATCACTTGAGAAGGAAACCAAGTAAACAAATAGAGACATGATTTCATCCTAGCTCAATTATCGCAAAGAATTCAACATGAAGCATAATGTGACAAAGCATCTTTTGAGCAAAGGCATGAAGATAGTCTACGATCAATGTCACAAGGTAGGACATAAACGAATGAAGTTATCATGAACATCGCATGCATGCATACCAAATGTGCGAATAGAATAAAAACTTGCGTAAGCACAATATAGTCGGATGTAGCATTAAAGAAGTCATAGTGCATCAAGATATATTCATGGAAGAATATCTATGACAGAATATACATATCATCAAACACAATATAAAGCTTATGTGATCGTGTAAAGCATAAGTTATCTCTAATATCTCATCAAAATAGCATAAAATATGAGCATGAGATGAGAGATGACATAGTGAGAAATATAGCTTGAAGATCACTAACTAATATGAATGAATGTTATGTCACTTGTGAAAATATCATACATGAAAGATTTAGCTATAGACATGAAAGATCTCTTGAATAAAATTATAGCTAAACATCAGTCATGAAGTAATTAAAATGACAAGTAAAATACATTGATCAACCCAAATCAAATCAATACGTCTCATAAAGATAATCATACAAACCATAGGAAAAGTATGAGATGTGTGGTGATAGAATGAACAAATATGCATAAAGATTCTAAATCATTAATCTTATACATGGCATGAATAATGTATAACATGATGAAGTATAGCATGCCAGTAAGAAATGAATCTTAAATGAAGGAAATGAAAAATTTTCAATGAAGATTAAGATCAATATACTTAATACAGTCTAATAAACAAGCAAGCATGTCATACACATCAGTTATCATATCCAGAAAATATAACAATCTTCACACAGAAGCATGCATGTGAGGAATACGATGTGTGATGACAACGTGTTCCAAAGATATGAACTTCAATAAACAACTAACCAAATCATTATATGAATGTTATAGCTACCATGATACATGAGTCGTAATAAGACATACATGACATACATGAACATGGCAGTCACATAAACAAACAATTTTCATGAGACTGTGACAAGAATGAGCTAATGAAGAAGTATGCTATATTACACAAATCGAATATTTTAAAATACCAATTGTAAACATGGTAGTCAAACCCAATATATTAAAATACCAATTGTACAAAACACATACTTACAACCATTTAGCTCTCCCTATATGTGTGCATCTCCAATGCACCATCCTTTCCTTTGAATTGATACATCATTTGTAAACCAAGGAGTGTGTAGGGTAGGCATCTTGCACAACAATCTGACAATTCAACAATTGGTGGTATCCAAAAACTTTTTGGATCCAATAGGTTAATGAACAAAATCAAGTAGTCCAATAACCAAACATTTACCAATTGTAAATAACACTCATCAGTAGAAATGCATGACATGCATTGAAATGAGTTAAGATAATCATGAAAATCATGCAAATCAGGAATTAACAATTCTCAACCATTAGAAATTTGGGTACACATAGACTAATAATTCCTATGCATATGTTTTAATCACAATACATTATACAAACAATCATCATTATGAATACACACATCTAATACAATAGTGTGTGCAGAAAGATTCCTCGTTCAATATGCATACGTGCACAAATTAAACATTCACGGCACAACACATATTGAAGGAATGCATGAAAAGTAATACCACAAAGAGTGTGCATGAAAAGCATAAAGTATTAAATTTCAAAACCAAATTTCTCTTTCCCTTTGGCATATCACCAAGATAGGAAGAAGCAAATTGATAATAAATCACCAAAGGTTAGAGAAATCAACTAATTTATATGCACAACATAATACGAATGAAATGCAATGACATATAGATGAACATAACATGATAGCAATCAAAACATGTCATACTCCCACACAATCATACAAACTATGCAAACTTGAGAGTAGAGGACGAACTCACATATATATATGGGTACAAAAAGATAATCATACAAGCATGGTACCCAAGCAATGAAACGCAATATGAGTCGCAAGAGAATATGGCATTCCTAATATACGATTCTATATGTGTCTTCATACCATGCCTAGAAACAATCTTAGAAATCCAAAAGATAGTGATTTGGGATTCTTAAGACGAGGTTGTAGAGACATGAGTAGGAAGTTGGGATGCACGCTTGTGAAATAGAACATAAATATACGCGTGTCTCGTGTGTGAAACATGCAAATGAACATTAGTTCTAACATGAAAATTTTTAAGCCATATGTTATAAATAATCCTCGAATAAACATATGAGTAAGGAGTATGAATACACAATGCACATCAGTCAAGAATTTGACACACATGAAATACATAGACATGAGTGACACACAAGACATATAAAATGCAAACATAGGATATGCATGAGATAGTCTCAAATAGAGAATGACATCTACATGCATCCAACATACATGGATACCAAATGTAAGAATATACTTACATCATTAAGCCCCCCCTACTTTGGTGCATCACTTAAGCACCAACAACTCCATTTGAATGAAAATCTTTGCAAATCAAGGAGTTGGTAGGGTTGGTATCCCAATGTGGATTGAACCTAAAAAACATAATTTTGGTATCCAAAAAACTTTTTGGATCCTATGGGTTAGTCAACAAGTTTAACAAACTAAATTCAAATTAATATAACACATATCTTAGTGTAATCATACACAATATTAATGAAACATGTAATCATGTTACAAGATAAACATTTAACCAAATACATGCATATACCAATTATACCAAAAATAAGTATATATATATTATAATCCAAACGCATGACATGTATCACATGCAACAAAACATGAATATGAGCCAACGCATGTGTTGCAAGAAGAAATATTAAATATTCTAAATATGAAAATCATAAACACAATGATTTACAAATAATCATGCAATGGAAATTAAATTCAATATGAATTTACGTTTCTAATCACACATGAGCATGTAAGGCCAAAATGCAAACAAAAGAATAAATCAATTCTTAACACAAATGCTTTGATACCCATAAAATGAATGTAAACTTATGGTACCAAGCAATGAAGGGTCAACGAAAACTAACCCTTCGAAAACCAAGTCCAAGAGGACCGTGATTTCCCAACATAAGCAGCATTCATAATAATATCATTAATATAAGATTGCACATACATATCCTTAGCATGAATGCTAGTGTTCTTAGGACCCCAAATAGTGTAAGATTTGGGTATCCTCTTCCTAGTGGTTGCATGCACAAAAGGTTGATTTCTACGTGTGCATGTTGCCTAGGAACATGAGATCTAGCAAGAGCATGAGGAACATTGTGATGTTATAAAGCATGATGATGAACATATGATCCATGGTGCGGTGTTGCATACATACGTGGATGAATATGAGGTGTGTATGCATGAGGATGATCATGAGAATAAGCATGCATATGTGGATGTGATGTGTGATCATAAGCATGTGAAGGTGCATGAGCATAAGTACGTGCATGAGAGTGTCTCAAATGAGTGTTTGCACATGCTCGTGGGTGTGGAACATAAAAACCATCATTCGTGTGAACATGTGAAGTAGGAGGTGTGTTCCTACGTGGCATAGTATTGGTGTACATGAAAGCATGACCCTTCTTTGGAGATCCACCCAAAGTGGGTTTCTTTCCAAAGGAGGGAGGAATAGGAGTGGTGGTTTCCTTAGTAGTAGAACTACCCAAGTTGTTATAGACACCACTCATGGATGCACCGGAGGATGGCCTCACAAAATCTATAGTTACTTCACTATAGGAGGTGCGTGCATTGGATGCACTTGCCATAGAATAACCAAGGCCAACACGATGGTTTGCCGGTAGTTGATTCTTTAGCAAACCATCCAAATTGTCCTTTTCCTTGTTGAATCTCTCAACAATGGAGGACATGAGCTCATATTTCTTCGAAATTGAAGAAATAGTAGCATCCAAGGTGGATGCATGTGTGGTGAGCTCGTGCACTTGGGATTTGAGATCCTTATTCTCAATGCCGAAACAAGTGTTTTGAGATTGAAGATTTTCAATCTCAAGATCGTTAATATCCACAATGGAAACACGATCAAGTTGAGATTTGAGGTTCTCCACCTCATTGCTCAACATGCTATTTTGAGTAAGCAAACTTGCTTTCTCAATAGCGAGAGTCTCAACAATGATGTCATTATTAGAGGTGCTACATGAAGATGTGTTAGTGAGACTAGCAATCTTATTCTTAGCATCACAATATTTATGCGTAAGCTTTTGATATTTATCAAATAATTGTTCAAAAGCAATTTTAAGATCACACATTGTTACCTCTTCATTGTCGCTATCACTTTCACTCGAATCACTTTATTCGTCACTAGAGTCACCCGTAGTGGCATCCTCTCGTCCCATCAAACCCATGAATGAATCTCTTTCATCATTGGAGGAAGAACACTCCGCGGTGGACTCTTCTTGCTCCGCTAGCATGTGCCATATTTGATAGGCCGTTGTTGCCTTGGACACACGCATAAGAATATCATAAGTTAAAAAATCAAGCAAGATATTCATTACCTCATCTTGTTTCTTCACCAATTCTTTTTGCTTATTTGTCCATTCATGTTCGGGAGTGGTAGGTGCACGAAAGGGCTTCTCCACAAGCTTCCAATAATCCTCATCGATGGATTGAATATAGGCCTTCATCTTTACACTCCAAATTTGATAATTGGGCCCAGGAGATATGAAAGATAAGGGCTTCGTGTGATGTTGTTGTTGGTTGCCATAGCTATAACCTTGCTCTGATGCCAATTGTAGTGACCCTGTGCTATGAGGAACAAACACTAGAGGGGTGGTGAATAGTGTTTTATAGAATTATAAGGAATTTAAGCCAAATAAAACCCTAGTTAACCAACAAATGCGGAATGTATGAAATGATCAACAACACAAAGAACACAGCAATGCAAACATGAAATCTACCCTGGTTCGGTGCCACCCAAGTCTCCCCGACTTGTTACCGGTGCCCTACTCCAGCAACACCCGGATCACCTCCGGATACTCTAGCAAACCGCTAGAGATTTCCTTTAGCCCACTTGCGGAAACCCCACAAGTGCAAACGACCTATAATCGATGTCCGTGTATCCCACAACCCGGGAACACGCAAAACCTTAATCCCACAACTTGGGATTAAGCAAACTCTCACAAACCGAGAGTAAAACGAAATCTTGACTCCCACAACTTGGGATCAAGCCAATCCTCTCACCACCGTGAGTATACAACAACTAAGAAGTATAAAGAATGAAATATAAAATTTCTTACCACAAAATCCTATGCCTTGAGAAATACTTACCAATTTGGGGCAAGAATGGATTTTGAGGAAGATGAGATCACCAAACCCTAGCTCCATCAAGATGAGCAGCAATAGATGGCTATGGAGTGGATGGTGACTTGGATTCAAGCTATTAGCTTGAGAAGCTCACAAGGAATGAGAATCTCTCTTGAGGAGTTAGGCTCAAAGAGTAAGAGAGAGATGCTTGTGAGATGAGAGAGCTTGGAATTGGAGTTGAATGGCTCTTCTCAAAGGTGTGAAAATGTCTCTAATTTCAGCCTGGGATCCCTGGTTAGAAGCACTCAAACTTATATAGGGAAGAGAGAAAACGTTCACAAAATTCGTGGCATTAAATGCCCCAACGGCTCTATTCTGAAGCTGCTTAATCGGTCTAAGAAGGATCATCAACCGACTAGATTGACAACTAGTCAGTCAGTGAACCTTCTTGGACCGACTAGATGGTTGACAGAGAAGATGGTGAAATCTGGGTAAGAACTAGTCGGTCTAAGAAGGATCATCAACCGACTAGATTGACAACTAGTCGGTCAGTGAACCTTCTTGGACCGACTCATTGGCTTTTAATGCATTAACCATCCTTCTTGAACCAACTAACTGGTCAACAGTACAAAGGCTGAATTAACAAGTATGGCTAGTCGGTTCAAGAAGGATTTCCAACCGATTAGATCATCATCTAGTCGGTTGGCTCTTCTACTTGAACCAACTAAGATGCATAAGAAGCCGAGAAATGAAGCGATAAGCTACGGGAAAGTTTCTAATGGCTTCTAAGGCAATCCTAGAGATAAGATATGAAAGTTATGAAGATTTCTAAGTAAGTACTACTCAAGGCTTAACATTCTACTAAACCGAATCTAGAAGACATAAAAGTAAACATGACAAACCGTCTTCAAAGCTTCAACATGGAGAATCCGAATCCCTTGACTTCATGAATACTTCTTGAGCTTCAACGAAGCTCCATGCACAACGATCACGCGTTCTGAGGAAGTCTTGGGACGTCGCTTGAGATGAACAAATTACTTTGGTGACGATCTCCATAAATCTTCATGGTCTTGAGTCTTTTAGTTGAATGACTTGAATGTCATAGTCTTTGAAGCTTTTAACTCATCCATTCCTATCTTCTCTTTGGATTGAAACTCCATTCATTTGTTGATGCCATTGGCTTGAGGTTTGAAGAAGCCGTTGAGTTCTTCAAGCCAATGCTTCACCTTTGTTGATCTACCAAGTCCTCCACTTGAATCAACACATGTAGTCACTTTTGATCTTCTTGAATCTAATTGATGACTTTTTAGCTAACTGCAATCACAAGAGTTAGTCACGATGATTTGTGTTTGATCATCATCAAAATCAAGGTGGAGAGTCCAATACTCAACAATCTTGTCCTAAGGAAAGACATATTCAACCCGAAGATTTCTCGCAAGGGAAAGCTCGCTGCGAAATAAGAAGGGCCATATCGGATCATCAAGGTCCTCAGCCCGACAAATTACCGGCTCTCGACCCTAAAGGGTAAAGTGCTCACCTACACCTGGAACGCAGAGCACTTGCGTACATACTACTAGTGAAGCAAAGAATGTATGGACCACCTCTGAAACATTGCACCAAAACATGAGAATGTTCTAAATAAAGAAAAGAAGGGACCCCCTTTTCCACCTAAGCGTCCTGAATCCCACATGATAAAATAGATTCTGCCATAAGGCTGGGGGCAACGCCTCCAGCAGACCGATCAATCGATCAACCGTAAGGCTGGGGAAAACTCCTCTAGTGGGTCGATCACCCGATCGACCGTAAGGCTGGGGAAAACTCCCCCAGCAGGTCGATCATTCGGTCGACCGCAAGACTGGAAATAGCTCCCTCAGCTGGTCGACCGACCTGCCAACGGTAAGGCTGGGGCAACTCCCCCAGCAGGCTGACCACGCATCGACCGTAAGGCTGGGGAAAACTCCCCCAGTGGGCCGATCATTCGATCGACCATAAGCCTGGGGGTAACTCACCCAGCTGGCCGACCGACCCGTCGATCATAAAGCTGGGGGCAACTCCCCCAACAGGTCGACCACGCATCGACCGTAAGGCTGGGGTCAACTCCCCCAACGGGCCGATCATTCGATCGACCATAAGCTTGGGAGTAGCTCCCCCAGCTGGCCGACCGACCGGTCGACCGTAAGACTGGGGGCAACTCCCCCAGAAAGCTGATCACGCATTGACCTTAAGGCTGGGGCAACTCCACTAGCAGGTCGATCATTCGATCGATCGTAAGACTGTGAGTAGCTCCCCCTGAAGGGTTTTTCGGAAACCTTAGAGCACAAAAAACTATATGCTCGTCCTAAGTCGGACGGAACATACACAGAAAAGCAGCGGAAAAATAAACATGTTAATCTAATTAACATTTAACCCTAAGGTCCAAGACCCTAATCCAAGATCTATGCCGACTTGGGATGGGTCTGACCATCCCAAGAAGGATCTAGCCTACTGCGATTAAATTAAACTAATGCTAATAAACACATACCCGGAATCTCAACCCTGGAGCAGGCGAGATGTTCCGCACCGTCTTCCGAGCCGCTCCCGTCCCACGCCGAGCCGCTCCTCGAACCGCTCCCCGAACCACTCCTCGAACCGCTCCGCATCCCGATGCGATCAATCACATGTCGCCGAGCCAACCAACCGCCGAAGAAAGTTTCACGCGAGTGAAACCTCCGCCTAGATTTCGGATCTGAATCCGAACTCCTTTACGGCTTTGCTAGAGCCCTCAGGAGCAAGGCAGAAATTTATAGGGAGAGGAGAAATATTAATTTAAGCCTAGATCCGAGCGTGCTCCAACATTTACGAGAGCCGCTCAGATCTAGAGCTTGGGACGAGTTATGAGAAAGGGGGAGGGCCTCCATTTATAGAGGCGGCTGACTCTCCCCTTTTCTTCACAACCGAGGTGGGACTATTAATTTGGGATTAATTAAATCAAGTTAGTTTGCCTTTCACAAAGGGAAAACTTCCTCGAATTTTAACTCCCTCGCTGTTGAGCTTCAATGTTGGTACAACCTACCAAATCAAAGAGGGTTCAACGGTGAACGCGTAGGAAAAAACGGCTCGTCAATCCGAGTCCGTTTGACCCTTCAAACAATTGTCCAAAGTTAGCCAAAAGTCATGCTTCTCTTAGAAACGTAGCCGTCAAGAAAATCCCAGGTTTCAAAAAACCCTAACCAGAAAATTCGGGCTTGGTGGGCCTCCATTTTCGCTGGTTTCAGCCCAACAGTTTGGGCTGACTTGTTTTGGCTATAACTTGTGCATTTGGACTCCGTTTTTGACGCGGTTTGAACCTGCGTTTAGAGCGGGACGATCCCGTCATCTAGGTAACCTTTTCAACGCGTTTATTTAATTAAATATAGTCTTAAACAATTTAAGACACATTTAATCTCTTTTGCATCATATGCAAATTAGTCCCTATCTAGGCTTAAATTTTCATTTGCATCAAATACAAATGATCCGAGGGCATATTCCTCTACATCTCCCACTTGCACTCAGGATCATTTATCCCAAATGCAGGAGATGATTGCAAACATATTTTGCAATATTTTGTCCCTTGCATCAAATGCAAATTATTCTCCCTAACTAATTTCTACCTATTACTAGACGAAGGTCACACTCTGTGTGAGACCCTACAGCCTGACCCTTACAACAGGTTGGGCTCGAAGCCCTATACGGCAGTGACCACGAGCAGTGGTTGCCGTCCCTGCTTCAGGAATCATCATTATGTGGTTGACTCATTGACATGAGTATTGTCGGGACCACCCTGACTGTTTCCGTGATGAATTCCGCAGTTATAGTCTCTTCATCTTAACTATGTCGTGTAGATCAAGTCAAGGGTATGGTCAAACTGTCAACCCCAATAACTTGACTCCGGTTAGTTTCTATCGATCTTTAGTCAAATAATGTTGGATTTCTTCCAACAAACTCTGGCCAGAGATTTTACTAAAGACCGAACTAACCCTACGACACTAACTCCCATTGACCGGGAGAGACGAATCCTCTCTTGGTCATTACTCTCCTCATACGCTTCAAGTGTCACCCAATCAAAGACCTTTCGACAGGCCTTGCCTCGAAGCTAGGTCATTTGATCTAAGTGGCACCGTTCACGCACAGGTTCGTCAAAATGACCTCAAGTCAAAAGACCAACTAGCCTATCATCACTCAGAGTCATCAATGACAGATTGGTCAATATAACCATGTGATAACTCTTGTGGATCGTTCAGTGAACTCATTCTCTAATGAGCACTTGTGTCTCGTCTACGACTTCGCCAAGTCAAGCGATCATGAGATCATCGCCACCGCTAAACGGTGAATACTAAGACACAATGGTCTATCCGATGTTTCGATATCCTTGTCTCGAAACATCTACGACCACGAACCCTTTTAGACTTATGCTACAGACGGTCAAACATTTCTCCATGCTCGAGATACTCATCTCGATACATGTTTGAACTTGCATAAAGTCTCAGGACTTTACCTAAGTAAATATCTAATGTTAATTACATTATAATATAACTTAGATAAATTATTACCAAACAGCTTACTGTCATTTCGAACAAGATGTTTGTGCTATTCACACACAGAGATAGATTGCCTCGAAGGTATCTTCTCTCACCATCTCCCACTTGCACTCAGGCCCATTTATCTCGATATCTAATACCATTTTACACATAAGTTTTCCCGACTTCATGTGGTAGAGCCTTCGTGAGTGGATCTGCTAAAACCGTCTACACTATAGACTTAGAGAGTTTATATGTTCATATTAGACCAACCATTTGAATCTCATTCAAATAATTCACTAGGTCTATCGGAATCCATAATATTTATTTCCCTGGATCTTATCCAGTTCATCGTACCTTACGATAATCATTTAAATTAGTCACTGGTCATTTCAAATGGCTCATATTTATTTCTGATAAAGTATCAAACTCTTTTGATCACTTTGTCAAAATATATGTTCCATCCCTTTGATGCCTCGCATGTAATTTATACGCTCCCACTGACCTTGAAAACTATCTGGCTAATTCATATAATTTGGTCCGTCTAAATCATATTTAGAAAAACGAACTTATAAGTGAATGCTCCAATTTTCATGGTCAGCTTAAGCGTTTTACATCGAGTTTGGTCCGAGTAGATCTGTGCACATCTGTTGTCGAGACGGTTTCAACATAATCCATTTTATAGGAATTAGGATGAAAACCGTTCTCGACCAACATGATTGCACTTCACTACTTTCTTTCTGCACCAATCTTTCAACTTAAAGATTTACTTGCAGAAAGTGAGAAAACATTTTCCTTGGGCTCGTAAACTAAATTCCAAAATTTATTTACGCACACGGACCTATTCTGATTGCATCAAGTTATAAATCGGAGTTACTACTCCGAATTTCATCCCGGAAGTTGACTAAGTCATCATCAGTTATGATGTTTAACTCGACTCTTCGTCTCATGAAATTCGAGTAATTATACAACTTCCTAATGATTGATTTAATGAATATCTTATTGATAATGTTCTCAGAGGACATTATCAAAACCTAGGCATTACTATCTGGGACTTAACTCAGAAGGAGGACTTAACTCAGAGTCACTTACAATGGATCACACCAAGTCTAACTAAGTGTGATTCATACCTTTTAACACACGGATGTGTTTACAGACTTGACCTGAGAGAAAATCACATTTTCTTTTAATTACGCAAGATTTTATGTAGCCAAGTATTCGACCATTCAATCTAATCGAATCAGTTTAAATACTTTAGTCATTTCGTTCTTTATTTTATCAGACTTGTGTTTCATCAAGAACACGTGTCTTAATTAAATATACGAATAACTTATTTTGGTTAATCTAGACTCGAGTACATCAGTATGTACTAGACTGAGTTCGACAACTCATTCTCCCACTGTCTTATAGATGGGTTTCGGCCATTATATCTAAGAGGGTAAGATTCACAAGTGTCTGCAGACTTCATAATACGAGAGGTCAGACCCCTCTTTATGTGACTTGTGAAGCTTAGTCTCTCGATACGGCCTAGTCTATTTTCCCATATAAGTTGCTACTATCTTGTGTATTTATATATTAACATTTAATATATATATTATCATTATACATTTTACTCATTGCTTCAGAAGCAATGTGACGACATTCGTCAAAAAGTGTTAACCTTTTGTATAACAATAATTATGAAATCGTGACATTAAAATATGTCACATTTTCATTTTCTTCTCCTTATGCCTTTACTAATGATAAATTAAACTAACTTTCTCAATTGACTTGCCGGAGTGCCTTCTTCCTTTTCTAAATCACATTTAGATATTAATTAGCCCAACATAAATAAATAGCTATGCAAGCATCTCATGTATCCAAACGCCTGAGAGTTGCAATCTTGAGTGTAGCTCAAGAAGTTGCTTGTCTCAAGGTCCGGTTGGAATACATAGCCTTGCATCGCTCATGCACTCGTATTCGACTCAAACAATTTGATCGAATTCTTGAACTTTGCGGATCAGAATTTGTTTGTCCATACAACCTTGAGGGTAGCTCGACAAGTTGTAGGGAGAAACATACTTCGAATATCCTATATGTTCAAGCTGCCTCATATAGAGATGAGTGACATGTAGCATGAATTTATTTGTTGGACCCAGAACTTAATGAAATCATATTTCTTAAGTCTGTTCTTTAGAAGGTCATTTTAATGTCAACGAGAATATAGTTTTGATTCTATCAATTAGAATTTAGCTTGATATTCAATTAATCAACCTATTTGACCAGTTAACTTATTCCATTAAAATATTATATTTCGATTCCTTCGGTAAACATAGTCTTGCCCTAGTTTAGCATATGTTCAATATAAAATATAGGTAGATTGGCATTCATCTATCTATATCCTCCCACTAATTTTACAATCGTTTCAAAGCTTAATAACGAACGATTTAACCGAATTAAAATATTTAAAATTTAGTGAAAGAGGGATCCAATCATCCTGAACCTCACAACCTTGAGGAGACTCAACAAGTTGATTGGTTCCATGATTGGTAGACTAACTCTTAATCAATCACATCACATGTGACTCCCTATCGTTTTTTACCCACAGTCACTTATGATCTTGAGGAGACTCAACAAATCATAATGACCGGTCTAGTCAGACCCTTGATTTCGTGTCCAGATTTGACTTAGATCGATGCTCGAGGAGACCCGACGTATTGATTTGGGTCAAGTCTAGACTACATCACATGTATGTTGGAGTTTGTTCCTTAAAGATAAACATGTCATAGCTTGAGGAGACTCAACAACTATAATTGTCTTCTTTGAGTTACTAAGCTCCAAAATCAAGGAGGGATACGGATTAATCTTTAATAAGATTTATAACGCATTGACTAGATATAGTCCAGGGTGTCATACAATCATGATTCGCGACATTGCGGTCCAGCGGAACACAGCCAGGGAATTGACTAAGCCAGGATCACTATCCCTTAAAGGGTGATCCAGAACTCTTAGCCAAGCACATTGATTGGATCATGGTCCATTGAATGAAGCTTGTCATTTTTGTATGTGTGCCATAGACTAAACAGCTTTTATTAACAACTAATTAATCCTATCAACTAGTTGCATCCTTAAATTCAAAATTTTAGGATTTGTTTAATAACTTTTATTAAATCCTTATCAACTATAAGGTTCACGTGCTATCCTAATCGTTATTAGGATTTTAATAAATTTATTAACCAACGCCAAAAGCGAAGTCCTTCAATGAGAATTAATAATAACAATTAGAATTAAAATTTTCATTAAAAGGACTACCCTAATCAGGAATTAGGTCTTGAAGCATTGTTAATGTTTTATTAAAACATAGCATGTCATTAAAATTCAAGTGATAAATTTTAATCATTTCTTAATGGCTAACCTAAATGGTTGTCTTGTGTTATCAAATAAGGGACAAGATGAACTAGCCATAAAGCTACACTAATTTATCGCATAAAAGGTGTACAACTATTTAACAATTTAAATAGAACAATGTCTATCACATAAACAATTTTAGCATGCAAACATAAATTTAACATTTAAATTTAAAATATGATTTTAAAATTATTTTATTTTTATCTCATAAAAAAATTGTTTTTAAAATCACAAATTTGCATGCTACCTTTTAAAAAATTTATCGCATAAAAATTTTAACCTTTAAAATCAGTTTTAAAATATCTCATAAAATTAAAACATCATTTTAAAAAAACTTTCATGCTAAAAAATTTATCGTATAAAATTTTTAGGCACTTTAAACTTATCGCATAAATTTTATAAGATTTAAAATAAGTTTTAAAAATTATCACATAAAATTTAAAACGTCATTTCAAAAATTTCCATGTTCAAAATTTATCAAATAGAATTTTTGAACATCTAAAACATTTTTGAAAATTATCTCATAACTTTAAAAACATTTTTTAAAAAGTATTTAAAAGCATTTCAGGTTTAATAAAATCGCAGTGCTAGATCGACTACGCAAACATAGGCTCTGATACCACTGAAGGGTTTTCCGGAACCCTTAGAGCACAAAAAACTATATGCTCGTCCTAAGTCGGACGGAACATAGACAGAAAAGCAGCGGAAAAATAAACATGTTAATCTAATTAACATTTAACCCTAAGGTCCAAGACCCTAATCCAAGATCTATGCCGACTTGGGATGGGTCTGACCATCCCAAGAAGGATCTAGCCTACTGCGATTAAATTAAACTAATGCTAATAAACACATACCCGGAATCTCAACCCTGGAGCAGGCGAGATGTTCTGCACCGTCTTCCGAGCCGCTCCCGTCCCACGCCGAGCCGCTCCTCGAACCGCTCCCCGAACCACTCCTCGAACCGCTCCGCATCCCGAGGCGATCAATCCCATGTCGCCGAGCCAACCAACCGCCGAAGAAAGTTTCACGCGAGTGAAACCTCCGCCTAGATTTCGGATCTGAATCCGAACTCCTTTACGGCTTTGCTAGAGCCCTCAGGAGCAAGGCAGAAATTTATAGGGAGAGGAGAAATATTAATTTAAGCCTAGATCCGAGCGTGCTCCAACATTTACGAGAGCCGCTCAGATCTAGAGCTTGGGACGAGTTATGAGAAAGGGGGAGGGCCTCCATTTATAGAGGCGGCTGACTCTCCCCTTTTCTCCACAACCGAGGTGGGACTATTAATTTGGGATTAATTAAATCAAGTTAGTTTGCCTTTCACAAAGGGCAAACTTCCTCGAATTTTAACTCCCTCGCCGTTGAGCTTCAATGTTGGTACAACCTACCAAATCAAAGAGGGTTCAACGGTGAACGCGTAGGAAAAAACGGCTCGTCAATCCGAGTCCGTTTGACCCTTCAAACAATTGTCCAAAGTTAGCCAAAAGTCATGCTTCTCTTAGAAACGTAGCCGTCAAGAAAATCCCAGGTTTCAAAAAACCCTAACCAGAAAATTCGGGCTTGGTGGGCCTCCATTTTCGCTGGTTTCAGCCTAACAGTTTGGGCTGACTTGTTTTGGCTATAACTTGTGCATTTGGACTCCGTTTTTGACGCGGTTTGAACCTGCGTTTAGAGCGGGACGATCTCGTCATCTAGGTAACCTTTTCAACGCGTTTATTTAATTAAATATAGTCTTAAACAATTTAAGACACATTTAATCTCTTTTGCATCATATGCAAATTAGTCCCTATCTAGGCTTAAATTTTCATTTGCATCAAATACAAATGATCCGAGGGCATATTCCTCTACACCCCCAGCAGGCCGACCGACCTGTCGACCGTAAGTCTGGGGGCAACTCTCCCAGCAGACCGACCATGTGTCGACCGTAAGGCTGGGCAAAATTCCCCCAGCAGGTCGATCATTCGATCGACCGTAAGCCTAGGGATAGCTCCCCCAGCAGGCCGATCGACTCAACGTCGATCGTAAGGCTGTGGACAACTCCCCCAGCAGACCGACCCCATGTCGACCGTAAGGCTGGGGGAAACTCTCCCAGCAGACCGACCCTATATCGATCGTAAGGCAGGGGGCCACTGCCCTAGCAGATCGACTGTGCATTGATCTCCAGGCCAGGGCCAACTCCACCGACATGCCAATCATCCGACAAACCTCGAGCAAAATGATCAGCCGGTGATTATCGGTTTTCCCCAGACCTGGCCATACGACAGCTAGAGCAAAACCAGGATTGAGGAAGGGGGCATAACTACAAACAAACAACAAGCATGGACAACAATCACTGGACAATCATCGATTCCCATTACAAAAAGTGGGCGTTACAGAATGAAAAAAAAAAAGAAAAACACCACAAAAAGCCTAAGCTCCCGCTTCAGATTGGGTGATCGCGACCGCTTTAGGAGTGTCTTCTGGACAGATGGCATCGACATCCTCTTCGCCCTCGTCAGGAACCATCTCGAGCCTTACGAACGTAAGCCCTGAGCTTGGGAATTTGCGCTCGATCTCGCACTGGCACTGGAGGAACCCCTCCTCAAACGCCCAGAACCTCCCAGGGGTGACGAAGGTCTTGGAATACTCCTTCACTGCCTCCTACGCTATTCAGGCAGGGTCCACCTTCTCCAGCCCCCTGACCTGGGCCTCAAGGACATCTATCTGACCCTGGTGCCTCGACCTCTCCACTTTCTCCGCCTCGTTTGCGGGAGAAGCACCGACGAGTTTGGTTGTGAGGGCACCTTCCCTCTCATCCTCTGCCCCTAGCATCTCCTCAAGCTCCTGGATCCTGGCCTTATCCTCGGCCTCCCTGGATGCCATTTCGGTAACCCTCTCCTCGGCCTGGGACTTTCGGCCTGTGCCAAGGCCCTTTCAATGTCCAGCCTCTCGACGTCTGCAGTAAGCTCGGAGATCCTGGTCTCCCTCGACCTTACGCGTGCCTCGGCCTCCTGAGCCTCCTCCTCGGCGGTCCCCTCCAATGCCGATTTTTGGGCAAGACTCGCCTCTGCATCGACGATCGCCATAAACTACCGCCTCATCGACTGGCCAGCCGAGTACAGCTGCACCAAGTGAAAACTGAAGATCAGGACCTGCCACCAAATATGAAGCACGGGGCTCCGAGTAAGCTTACCTACTAGCCAGCGAGCACTATGAAGGCTGCGAGCCTATCACCCTTCATCCCATCCAGCACGGATCAATCTTGGGGCAAGCCGGAGTTCTCGGCCAACCGGGCCGCAACCCCGCAGTCTGTGAAGACAGACTCCTTCAGTCCCACCGGGAACTAGAGTGCAACCAGGATTGAGGAAGTGGGCACATCTACAAACAAACAACAGGCGTGAACAACAACCACTGGACGATCATCGATTCCCGTTACAAAAAGAGGTCATTTACAAAGTGGCCAAAAAAACAAAACCACCACAAAAATCCTAAGCTCCCGCTTCGGGCTAGGCAACTGTGACTGCCTTAAGAGCGTCTTCTGGACGAATGGCATCGGTGTTCTCTTCGCCCTCGCCAGGAACCATCTCGAGCCTCTCGAACTGTCACGCCCAATTCTCACAAATACACAATAGTACAATTCTTACTATGGAAATAGAGGATGGAGCATGGCAAGCCGCGGTATTACACCAAGCGTGAATAGACATTATACAGAAAGCAGGCCACTGCAAATGCTGGGATCATACATCACAGAAATATAAAAGAGAACAACTGTGTAATGCCATCACAGAAGTACATAACCACAGATTTATATAACCAAAGAGTGTAACTATACCAGCATCAAGTACAAAGTGAAACTAACTCTAGTATACATGCGTAGTCCTACAAGCTACCAACACATTCCACAACTACAGAGACAACTCACTCACTACTCTACCCAACCCGCACTACAAGGTACAGCCCAAAAAGAGCAGTGTCCACAAGTCACGACTCACGTCTGAGTAATCTCCTTAGGGAGATTCTGCTTTGATCTCATCTATTCAAGACCTGAAAAGTAAAATGAGCACGTCAAAATGTGTCCAGTAGGAAACTAACTAGAGTAGGGGTATCATTTAGGGGGTTATGAGTATGGATACAATAGGAGTACAAGTAACCAAAGTGAAGAGTACATCACACAATTTTATAACAACAACACATATGAAGTTCTTTAATTATCAGATATTAGTGACTCTTTGGAAGCCTGGGTATCACTTAAAGATAAGGGCCTGGTCATCACCCCGGATTTGGGGTGAATATAGCACACTACGCAGTGGACATGGCCACTGTACGCCGGGCCTCTCAGCTCCCCCGTCCCTGGCAGGAGTGAGGAATTCCATATTAACACAAGCACCAAGTTCCATCCACTCCGAGTAAAGGCGAGTGGGAATAAACGTCGCACATCACAGCTCTTTTCCCCACCTTCTCAGTCCAGTCCCTTATGGTTAAGTAATACCAAATCTTCTCACATCCCCATACTAGGGCGTTCACCCGACTTAGGGCAGATTGAGACATCCTAGTTGACATATCATGCATCATAATTTTTGGCAAGACCTGTGCAATTTCATAAGAATAAATTATGATACCAATATCCATGGATATTTTCCAAGTTCCATAACGCCATATCCACTAGGGCATTTCAACAAACATGTGGCATGCATCATAGAAATGAACATTATCGCATTATCAAATTTAGTAACAAATAGCATGACTAATCACTCTTACAAGTGGCACAACATTCATGTATAATAGAATGAAAATGGACATCACTACAAGATTCAATATTCAACCAAACACTCCAGCTTGCTGGAATTGCCAGGACAGTCATAAAGATCAACACGTTCTATCCATTTTTCTTGTGAGTTTGACAAGACTCTCTAAATGGAAGTTGAAGATATAGTAGTACTGGATTTACCTATAAAATTTCATGCAATTATACGATTTATATGATTTATGGTGAATTGTTTTGTGAAGACTGTCAGATCTGTTTTTCAGACAGATTTCAGGATCTGTGGTAATTGCTAATTTAGGGCATCTTGCAGTCAGAATTTCGAAAAACATGCACTGAGAAGAAGTTGTAGAAAAACTTTTTAACTTTACAACGAGACCAAGAACAGAAAATTCCATAAAGTGTGCAGAGACTGAGATCCATTTTACTAAACTGTGTCCAGTCTGAAAGAAATTCAGACATGTTGTAAAGATTGAATTTTTACTCCTACTTATTGAATTCAACATATATCAAATTTTATATGAATCTAGGGTAGAATTTTAAGAGCTACAATTATATAATTGTTCCATAAATTAATTCGATCCACAGAGACCAGAATTCAAGTTGAAACATGCAGCAGGATTTCAGAATTTCAGAGGGGGTGATTTGCTAAGAAAACTAAGGGAAAGCTTGATTCTTATGATTTATTGCATACATATCATATGAATTCCAGAGCATAGCAATCTAAATAACATCATAATACTATCATAATTCCTAAATAAAATCCCTAACCAAGTTGGAATCATACCTCAATAATGCCCTTTTCTTCTTCTCTTCTCTTTCTCTCCCTTCCAGCTTCTTTCTCCTTGAAGCAACCTAGGGTTTTCAAGGGGTTTTGAATTAAAATTAGGGTTTTTGAGCTTTGATGAAGAGGAAAGGGGGAGGGTAATTTCGGCCAGGTTCTAGAGGGGGGAGAGAGGAGTAAATAAATAAAAATCTACGTTTTTGGCTTAAACTAGAAGCCTAATGGGTTTTGGCTTAAGGGTGAAGCTTTTCTTTACACACACATCATATTGCTATACACACACACACCTCTCAAAAGACCATTATACACATCCACTTCTTAAGTATTTACAAAAGTGCCACTACCCTATCCCCTTCCACACTAAACCCATTGCACATACCCTCTTTTTCATGAAATACTTTATCGCCACTCTATCTCTACACATCCTCCAACTACGCATCCTCAGAGGTTAAATATCTGCTAATGCTAGTACCGTACATCGCAGATAGAGCGGTTACACGAACACAACCTCCAAGCTTGGGAATTTGCGCTCGATCTCACGTCGGCATTGGAGGAACCCATCCTCAAATGCCCTGAACATCCCAGGGGCGACGAAGGTCTCGGAATACTCCTTCACTGCCTCCTGCGCCATTCGGTCGGGGTCCACCTTCCCCAACTCCCTGACCCAGGCCTCAAGGATAGCTATCTGACCCTGAAGCATCGACCTCTCCACTTTCTCTACCTCGTTTGCACGAGAAGCCCTGGCGAGCTTGGTTGTGAGGACACCCTCCCTCTCCTCCTCCACCCCCAGCAGCTACTCAAGCTTCTAGATCCTGGACTCATCCTCGGCCTCCCTGGATGCCATTTCGACAGTCCTCTCCTCAGCCTGGGACTTTTCAGCCATCGCCAAGGCCCTCTCAACGTCCAGCCTCTCGACGTCTGCAGTAAGCTCGGAGATCCTGGTCACCATCGACCTTACGTGTGCCTCGGCCTCCTGAGCCTCCTCCTCGGCGGTCCCCTCCAATGCCCATTTTCAGGCGAGACTCACCTCCACATCGGTGAGTGCCACAAACTGTCACCTCATCGACAGGCCGACCGAGGATAGCTGCACCAAGTGAAAACTGTAGATCAGGACCGCCCACTAAAAATGATGCACAGGATTGCGAGTAAGCTTACCTGCTAGTCGACGAGCACTACGAAGGCTGCGAGCCTATCGACCTTCACCCCATCTAGCATAGATCGGCCTTGGGGGCAGGTAGGAGTTCTCGGCCAACCAGGCCGTGACCCCGTAGTCTATAAAGACAGACGCCTTCAGTCCCACCGGGAACCGAGATCCGAGCAACCCATTGCTTGACTGCAGAAGATCGGCCTCGATTGGCCGAAAGATGCCAAAGACCTCTCGTAGTCTGGGGGGAGCGAGCCTGGGCAGGCTGGGGAGAGACCGCCCCAGGGCCACTTGTCCTCAACCTGCTAGGAACGGATGTGGGATGCAGGGGCCTTGGGAGCTTTGGCCTCCTCACCAGAGGCTGGGACCCGAGCCTTCTTCCCCTCGACTCTCCCTCGCCCCGGCAATGAGTGATCCCTTTCCCTCTTCACGGTCTCCCCAGACGGACCCTTGCTGACCTAGGAAGCCCCGACTCGCTGTTTCGGCCGAACCTCCAAGACGTGATCCCACCTCATCAGGCTGGGCTCAAGAAGGGCGACCGACAGAGCGGGTGGGGAAGGACCAAAGGCAAACCCACCTAGCATACAGGGTTAAGAGAGCAATCAAGAAACAATGAAAAATCCGAACCAGATAAGTGAAGACTCTCCGAGGGGCCACACGGTCTTCCTCAGAACATGATCATAGAAGAGGAACTTGATGTGCCACTCAGCAGGGGGGACCGCAGACATCTTGCTAACCGCCTCGAGCTCCGTGTCAATAACCCCAATGCACTGGAAAGTTTGCCTCCTCAGGGAGGGTCACAAATACATATTCCTCCTTTTAATGTTTCAAGTAGGACGGCAGCCCCGACACCAGATTCCTCCCCCTCCAAGCGGTGACGTAAAGCCAAACGTTCGACTTATGATGGAACAGACGATAGAAATGATTGAAAAGGTGGAGAGTCAGCTCCACCCCCTGAAGCAAGCACATCACAAGGAACCCCACTAAAGACCCACTAGCATTAGGGCTAAACTAGCACAAGGCGAGCCCAAAGGCCCTCAGGAACATTGCCACGAAGGGATGGAGGGGGAACCGAAGCCCGAACGTAAAATTATTTACATACACCCAAGCTCACAACTGCCGGGGAAGAAAACTCTCTCGTTCATCCGGGGGGCCCTGACACGATGAGGAGGAAGGAGGTACCTAGCCTGGAGCGGCCCAAGGGAGGTGGCGCTAACCATCGATGGCCGCTCCATCACCACCAGATGCACGCCAGAAGGATCGCCCCTAGCCATATGGATCTCGAGACCCGCATCAGGAAGAGTGACGGACATGGTGGCGGAGCCCACCAATGATCCCCTGGCACCGCCGACGGCGGCCACAGACCGACTCGCCCCTGAGGTGGAGGAAGAGGACGAAGACGAAGACATGGCAAAGCGCTGCGGAAATCGACAGTGAATGAGAAAGCAAGAGAAGAGAGAATAGCGTTGAAGGGGCATAACCTTCGCTCAAAAGGTAACCACCCCTTCTTCTATGGCCCTCTCCGAAACCCCTTGCATTATCACCAACCGTTTGTGAGCACACACGCGTCAACATCCCAGAAGAGGCAGCTCACCGAGTCCCGCACATGAAAGGCGGGAAGACCCTTCGCATCCAGCGCCATGATGGCTTTCATTCAATGCATCGCCTGGACTAATAAGCCAGTCAGATCCCAGCGTATTACATCCCTCGGACCCAACGGCCAAAACCAAACGGCCCGAGCGATGGGGCAATTGATACAACCCCCGAATGGGCCGAAAAATGACGGGCCAGCCTCACGACCAAGAACCTGAACTGGGCCCAAGCCCAAAAGGCCCCATAAGCAGGCCCAGGGCATCACGACCCGGCACCGCCACCCGATGCACCGTTGGCCTCCCGCCCTTCGAGGAAACCACTCCCCAGATCACGCCTGCCTTGATCACCATTGAAGGGACCATCAAAGCGGGCGGGCACGAAGGGCGAGACGGCAGGACGCCATAAAGGCGTTGGCATGCGGACTCCTACAAGAGGCCAGAAGGACGAAACACCAAGGGATCGAATCCTGAATACTCAGATCTCAGGTACTCCACCTCTCGAGACCTTTTCGTTCGCCTTATATTTTTCCTCCACAGCTCGGCCCGAGGATTCGTGTATTGGTCTCTCTGTGAACCATACTCGATCCCACCGAGCATCCTTCGGGCAAGTGTTGACTTAGGCATCGGAGGGGACTTGGTCGGAACCAAGGTCCGACCCCCCTTGACGAGCTCTCTCGTCTGTGCAGATCCAAGGAGCCGCCAACCAGCCGAAGCCACCCTTTGCCGCTCCATCGCCCGGATCCGAACGCTCTCAAGCCCTAGGCCTGATCGACCGATCGCCCCAGGAAGCCGTCGTTCTACCGAAGCTATCCTTCGGCACATCGACGCACGGATCCGCACGTTTCCGCATCAGCGAACGCTCGGACGACCGACCCCGGAGGCCGCACGCGTCCCACGTGACCGAGACGACCCATGGACCTTCAAACTATCAATCAGTGGTGAGAAAACACCCTGAAACACCATGCATCCACTTCTTAATCCGAGCCTTTGGCGCAACTATATAGATTGTTGTATTGATCCATATAAGATTTGTATTTAGGTCGTAACACTTGTAAAAATTACCAAGCCAAATGGAACAATGTCGGAAATAAACGGTTACAAACGGTTTCAATTAACTAATTAAATATTATGAGGGGCATGATAATAACTTCCGAGATGGTTTAAATTAGTTAATGAGTTAAATCTCATCCGATGATCTGTGTTTGATGGACACATCAGATCAAAAGAACAATAGGTCAAATGGATCATCTCCATATCCATTAAAGGTACATCAACATCTGAAGTTTTAGTGCAGATTGTAAAATGTAAACGAATGGAGAATGGAGAGAAACCGGTTGGGGTTTAATTATGATTATAGCATCTTCTTCCAATTTCAGGCTCCTATGACGCATGTATGCAATCATGATTTTGTTTTAGTACTTATGTATTCTACAAAAAATCGAGTAACATGAAGATGTTCTAGTACTTATGGAAGCAAAAGTATGACGCAGGTCGATGTCCCCTTCATGAATCATGCGAGCTAAACCTTGATGCCTTTCATCCCCGACCATGAACGCTGTTTTGTTTTCTCTTGCAATGTTTTCATTGTCTTCTACCTGTAAACAGTCATTTTCCAATCTCTCCTGCGATAGACTAAGAAATTAATAATTAAATGAATCATGTTTAATCGTTGTTTAATTGGACAACGTGTTTCTCAGTTATATTGAACGTTGACACAAAGATCCCCTGCGTGTTCATGGCTTCATGCCCCTTATTAAATAAATCACGGATTCCTAGATTGTGGCATGAAATCTGTTTTCTTTAACAATTCAAATGGTGAAATCTTTACGTGATAAACATGTCACAATCGGAACTTGGAATCCATTGCAGCCTGTTTTTTTGTGTTGAATTGGTTGGGTTGTTGAAGTGCTGAATAGTGTTGGGTAAAGTAGAGTACTGTGTTTTTCGGGTGAAAGTGGATTGTGAATGTGGAAGATGGAATTTTATGTGGGGCCTACACAACTTTATTGTGTTTTTTTTTTGAAGTTGGCTGTGAATGTTGTTGTGAAAGTTGGAGGGTGAAAGTGGTGAGTGAGATATGGTAAGAAAGGGGAACAATGCCAAAGGAGCATTGCTCCAGCGGCATAAAGCCCTCGCTTGCTGTGAGGCCACCCGGGTTCGATCTCGGGTGCTTGGCGTCCCCGCGCGCGCCGCTAGCCTACTTTCCGAAGAATCAAAAAAAAAGAAAGGGGAACAATGACGCCCCTTGCATTTCTTGTGGAATTGATATAAAAACCAAAAAAACAATCACAAATTAATAGAACAATGACCCCCTTGCATTTTGACGAACTAATTAAAATATCCCCAAAAAATACATACGCAAAATTATGACATTGCCGTATTCCCTCAAATAATCATCAATAAATAAAAAAGAAAAAAATCAGACAATGGTGATATTGTGATACATCAACCCAAAATACATCAACCATAGATATACCGTAAATTACAATTAAAAGTTGTCCAAATACCAACCACCGCAAAATACATCAACCCTCCAAATCGACATCAAAGTAACAAATGTACATCTCCACATCAACTGATATTGTGATACAGCAGCAAAAACAATAATAAAATAAGACCTGAGATAGATAACAATGCCAACTGACCTAAGATAAAAACTTGCATTGCCATTCAAGCTGCATTTTGCCACTTGCCAAAATGATACAAGAAAAATCCAACTTCAGAATGCTATACTCCAACTCATTACCATCTATTAACACAACCCAACGATAAACAAATAGAACTAAACATCCCACCATCCACATGCTGATACAACAAATAATCCATAACAGTGTTACATATCAACTACCATTGTTATACCTCAACATTACATAAAACCATATTACAACTAATAGAGATAGCAGTCCGGCCTTAATGGAACGGTAATCGGATAAGATGCTCTCCGAATGCACATTGGTCCTCTCAAGTAGACCGACAACAGTATCCAGCCGTCTCTCCATCTCTAACATCCTACTCTCGGTAAAAGGTGTCGCCGAACTTACAATAGTGGGCCTTCGTTCTATCTCATCTATGTAATGTATGATCACCATTCTGGATAACTCAGTGTGGGGGGTCCTTCCATAGGAAGAATGTGCATCGATGCTCTCGAGCTGTACAACTCCAAAATCTACGCCCAGTGTTTGCTCTTGTCCATGACGTCCTCCTCGGGACCTGAAGCCCACAATGGCATATCTTGTAGTCATCGAAATCGGCATAAAATTCGCCATGTGTCGCTCTCTATGTCGAGAGCGACGAGTAGAGCTTGACTGTTGACTCATATGTACCTGGCAAGAAAAAAAAACCCCATTAACATATAACATTTTACATATAAAAAGTGATAATTTTAAATGAATGAGGGAACATCATACCTACGAAAAGTATTGATCATTGGCATGGTAGGGTGGCGGCAGCATTCAGAACTCAGAATGAACAGTTAAACAAAAAGAGCATATAATAATAGAAGCTGATTGGCAACGGAAGAATTAAGAATAATGATAACCGTAAAAGTAATTCAACCCCCAAAAAATACAACGAAAGCAAAAAACATTAAAAACATGCAGGAAGCTTATTGCGGACATTCATATAGTTTAACAATCAGTAGCCCTCAGATTATAATTTTCCATATCCCCATTAGGTTGCATGGCAATGGCTCCTTCATTTTCTACCCACACAAGCCCACGACATGAATTGAATCTAACCAATAACACATCATCTCAAGTAAATAATGCATAAAGAAAAAACTCCCAAAGAACACATTCTTTTCAACCCATTTCATGGTTAATTACCAACTCAGAAATCAATTATTATTCAAATTCTGCGCAAACATGTGTATTGAAGGAACCTAATTGCCTTCCATCCATATTGACGGATACACATTTTTCCACATAATCATCATAGGGCTAGTTCACCCAAAGCCCCAACGGATACACATTTTTCCACATAATCATCATAGGGCTAGTTCACCCAAAGCCCCAAAAAATTTTATATCCTGTATGCATTGTATAAAAATCCAGTATCAGTCCAGATGATTGGGCTTGCATGCTCAGAATTCATGCAACAGCAGGCTAGAAGATGATACAGCAGTCCAATTGCTATCATGGAAAACAATTGATGCTACAGCAGGCCAGATGATGCAGCAAGAGTAAATGATACAGCAGTCCAGATGATACCAGGCCAGTTGCTACAGCAAATGATACAGCAGGAGCAAGATCAAATGCCAGATGATACAGATATCCAATTATGATACAGCAGGCCAGATGCTAAGCAATCATGCTACAGCATTCATGTAACAGTTTGGCTACAACAGGCCAAGTTATTTCATGCAAAATCAACTGTCATACTCTCATGCTCAGCATTCATGCTACATCAAGCCAAAACATATGCTTGCATGCTTCAGCACATTGACACACACAATTAGACACACACACACACACACACACACACACACACACACACACACACACACACACACACACACACACACACACACAAGGCTTGAAGGACAGAGCAAATACACACAAAAAATACAGCAAGAGCAAAGAGCAAAGATCAGTCATGATACATCAAGAGCAAAGAGCCATCCACATGCAAATTCCACCCCACTGCAGACATGTGAAGATTATTTCCTAATTATGGTGTTGCTTCATTCATTAATGCTCATGTTTCTAGTTTGGTGTCTGTATGCCCAGTTTAAAATGTTGTGAGAAAGGAAGAGAACTGAATATTAGCCCCAGTTAATATTGCTATGTGATTTAATGCAAAATTAGCTTCAATGAGTGAACCTGACATAACATTAGCCCCAGGATTCAATATATGATAATTGTGAAAATGGTCCTCAATACCTACAAGAATCAGGACCAAAAACATTACATATATTAACTTATCACTGATTCAAGCCAAGTGCGAAATGAAGAGAACTGAATGCAACAACAGGCAAAGTGTCAAGAAAAAAGTCCCAACTCCCAGTTATTCTTCAAATAGCATGCTCATCTGTTTTCAATCTACAGCAAGAGCAAATAGGACTGCTGGAGAATAGATAAAGCAGGCCAGAGCATATGATTTCATGATACAGCAAGAGCAAGTGAAATTGCAGATAGGAATAGCAGGCAAGATAAATTGTCAATAACATTCCTAGTGATGGACTGCAGCTTGTTGCTACATCACCACATCAGTTGTTTTTCAATAATTAGCCCTCAGATAATTATTTTTACATGTCCCCTTCTGGTTGCTTGCAACTGGTTCCTACATTATCTCCCCATTATTTCCCAATGCATGAATTAAATCCAACCAAACCCACTTATGAGCATGTTTAAACCACATCTGGCCTGCTGTAGCATGAATAAAAATTATCATCAGCCATTTCTTTAATATTCTGAACCAAATAGGGGAATTTAGAATCCTAATTGCAAGCCCTTCAAGAAAAATTTCAGTTCAATATGCCACATTATCATCATTGGGCAAAGCCAATACTCCAAAGAAATACCAACATGAGAGACATCATACACTACTGGAAAACTGTGCATTAGCCATGGACAAATCCGTGGCTAATACCCTGAAATCCGTGGCTAAAAGCCATTAGCCACAGACATTTAGAAATTCCCTCGCTAATGTTCCGTGGGGAAAAGTGCAGTTGTTAATGCGAAAAAATCCGTGGTCAATAGAGGCAATTCCGTGGCAAAAACAATAGCCACGGAACATTTGCCACGGACATCCGTGGCTAATGTTTCCGTGGCTACAAGGTATTAGCCACGGACATCCGTGGCAATACACATTTTTTTGCCACGGAATTACTGTGGCCAAATTGTTTTTGCCACGGAAAATTTTCCGTCGCCACTATACATTAGCCACGGGAATCGGTAGCAATCGGTGGCCATAGTAATTTTAAATGCCACGGAAATTCCGTGGAAACATTAAGGTAGCCACGGTGTGTTCCCTAGTTGACTGCCGTGGCTAATGTGTATTAGCCACGGACAATCTGTGGCTAATTTATTTATTTATTTTTAAAAAAAATAGAAAATCTTTAAAAATTATTGTACAGTCAAAATTCACAATTCGCAGAAAACAAGAAACATCCATGTGTAATCAAAATTCACACGACATCATCAACAAATTCTAATAAACAAAGCAACAAAAAATTTCCACATATATGTAAAGGCCCCTCGGTCCCCTCAATACAAAAAGTTTTCACATAAGTCATCAACACAACGGCCCCTCAGTCTCCTCAATTCAAAAAGTAAACTCTCAATCTAACTAAACATAACAGCCCCTCGGCCCCCTCAACATCACACCGAGAAAAAAAAATTAAACCCCCAATGCTGATCTCCACCCTGTCCTCCACCCTCTCTGCCTTGCATACACAGTTCCTGAAACAAAAAGAAAGACTAGTTAAGAAAAGGAAAAAAGAATAAGGATCGAGTGGGCTGGCCTAAAGAAAAAATAAGAAAGAAATAAAATTGGGAAAATCTTAGAAAATTTCCGAAATTATAATTGTATCATCTGGAAAATATAGGATATAACAACTGATTTCAGTTATAATTGCTTTAATTTATGCATACACAAACACGAGTAGTCATGCTATTTGCATTTTAATCACAAACAATGAATAATGCTTACATTGTAGCTGGTTATGCTATCTGTGTTTTCATCACAAACAATGAATCGTGTTTGAATCATGCTCAGATTGTAACTGAGAATTTATTGTTACATCCAGAAACATGTTATTCACGTGTTATTCTCAGAATACATGAAATTAATTTAAACATGCTTCGGAATGCATCAGAATCACAGCTTATATAAGAGTATCATTTTAGGGAAAAATTCTACACCACAATCACTGCTCTCAGTTCCAAATACTTGTCATGCTATCTGCATTATGATCACAAATATTGATAATGATGTAAGCTGAGAAATTGGTAATATATCAAGGGAACATGTTAAATTAATAATGTTATTGTTACTACCATGAGACCGGCATCGGACTGATGCCAATATCCTAATGGCCACAAGTGGAAAAAATTCAGAAATGGTAAACATACACTAATTCAAAGAACACACTTGCCGCATCTATTGTATAATTTAAACCAAATTAGCATGTGGTTGAGTTTATACAATATAAAAGTTAATGAGATGCTTAATGAAGATGTTCATATACAAATCCCATAGAACAAATGATTAACTAAATGGTATCCATCTGAAAGTGCACTAGTTGGGTCCAACTAATTGCTGGCTAATAGCCTAACAATTCTACAAGTTTGTCAAGAAAATCGGTCTAGGAATTGAGTCACATTGATCACATCACATTACAGCATTCAACAGAACCAGAAAGACAAGCTAGAATAATTCTTCATCATTCACAATCAAACTCAAATTGTTATTTTGTAAAAATAATACAAATTGTTATTCTTGCATCTACATGTTCAATAATAACAAGAGAACTAGCTAAAAAAGAAAGTGGGGGCTTAAGTTATAACAACGTACTTAAGGCTATGTACCAACTAGAAAAGATCATAAATGCCCTTTATGATACTAGAAAAGATCATAAATCGATACATAAAGAGGATTTCACAATCAGCATGATGGGATGAGTTCCCAAGCTCCTGTCAATGTTATGAGCAATTTTTCTCAAGAGATTCCTGTAAACATTATAGGTATCACATATGTTACATTTAGGCGAAATCACAGAATAACATTATTCTGCATACCATATTCCCAAAAAATAACACTAATTAGACTTAACTATTAATTGTAGTTACACACAATTGCAACAAATCCCACTAGAATCATTCTTATCAATATTCTCATGAGAAACAATAACCATTTTAATGAATCTAATCATATCCAGTATCAACAGCAAGCTATTATATCTAGGTAAACCTTGTCAATTGGAACAGAAAACAGTGACCACTAAACACGTCAACAGCCTCAATCGAATCATTAGTTATATTCGTTCTAGCCAAAAAAATATATCATAAAACCATGCTTATATTTCTCAGGTTAGCAATAGTAAGCTGAATTAGAGAAACTTACTTAACCACAAGTGTTAAATAATGCAGCCAGCTGCTCCTCGGTGATCTGACATTTCCCAACCACAGGGTTTAGATGCAAACAATAGAAGCTGGTGCTATAGTGAAAATAACTAAATTGGCATAAATTCCAAAATGCACTTTAGATACAAGACAATTGGCGCATCCATAACACGAAGGAATTAAAAGAGAAGGATGTCAAAATAGAAGCCTCACTTGTAGATTGATATCAGATACCTATTCGTCTGATGCAGTCCTCCTTTTGAGCCTTCTGTACTCTCTCTAAAAACCCCAACTTCGGCCCAAATGTAATGGGCGAAGAGGCAAATAAATCAAATTCCCTTAATTAAAAACAATGAATGGAAATAACAGAAGATAACATACTGGTCAGACAAAACTAAGAGACTGGAGCACCGAATTCAATTAACATGCTTGAAATAGATAAAAAAGCAGATCGACATATGTGCACATAAACAAAAGCTAAGTGTTGTGCATTGATATATAACGGATGTTATTTTGTAGAGTGATGCTAATAAATGGGGGAGGGGTGTTGTGAGAAGACACGGAATTATCTTCCCTCTGTTAATTTCTGGTCATGAGTGTTTCCATGTCCCAGGGCATACAAGACAGGGGGTTTGAGAATCACTACTCTCTTTAAAATACACAAAGAATGCAAACTATTGTGTAGCACAACAGAAATACAGGATCTTATCAAGTGTTGTGCATGAATAAGATATCATGCATGAGAGAAAATTTTGATTGCAACATCACACTGGCTTAGACAAAACATGGATAATGACACATGTGGGAGGAAACATAGGTAATGACACAAATTACATTAGTGAAACCATGTAGCTATGTCAGGCACCATGTCAAAAGTAGAATTAAGGGGAAAAAATTCCTCAAAACTATCAACAAGATCCTGAAATTGGTGGAGACCCCTTCAAGGTTAAGCTTAATATGTCATGCATGCCGTTCAATTTATTTATATACTAAAGGCACAATCCGACTAGACTACATTTATATCCACAAGGACCACAAATCCAACATTAATAGGGAATAAATAAAGAACCTGAACTGGTAACCTTCATAAAATGCCGTTAATTCATGGCTGAATAAAGAAGCCAACAAAGTTCACCCCAAAAGATTATTGCAATTCATTACTCACAGCACATCATGGTCTTTATAATCCTTATGGTCTTTATTATCCTTATATTTGGCCTCAACAGAAAATCTTCAGACGCTCATGTCAACCACACACAATACATGCAAGAACTAAATAAAAAAGCATACAAAAATTTAACTTTTCTTAAATTCTAGATTATTTCACTATTTCACTTTGCCGTAGAAAATTTTAATTTCAGGTAAATGTTCAGAATTCAGAAAAAAGAAAAGATGTGCTATGATCTATTCAGACTAATCTCATACATTGTCTTACGAAAATGATTTATATATTTTTTGTCAATTAAATTATCATTTTGTTATCGGAAGATCTCTGAATTCCTACATTAATGCTGCCTATTAATTAATTTCTTGCCAGATTATGAATAACCCAGTAGTATTTTTGCATTTTGATTGTAGCATTTTCTTGATATATATCAGCCAAAATTTTGTGTGACAAAATATATCAGTAAGACTTTTCATTTTCTTGACATATTTATCAGGATATTTCACTTAAATCATATAGGGAAGTCTTCACAAAGGCCATTTCTTTGTTAATAGCTGATGATTATATGCATAAATACGAGGCCTGACACAAAATATCAGAAATAAAAGTCTTAAAACTTGATAAGTTAGAGATGATACACTCATTGCAATCATAACTAATTATTATCATCTTAAGTGACAAACATTGTATGTCTACTGATATTTTTTTAACGTGTGTAAAGATGTAAATCTCAATGTGCAAGAGGAGGGTGACAATTAGTAGCCATGCAATTATTATCAAATAATTGTGAGGCCATTTTAGTGCTTGAGACAGTAAGCATCTTGTGATTTAATTAAAAGCTTCACCCACACTCCTTCCCTCCACCCCAAACAGATTAAATCTCAATCTTCTTGGAGTGATGAGGGAAGAAACATCCATCCATCCAATAGCTTCTCTAATAGTTAAATTTGCATAGTCTATTTTGTCAAAACAAAAAACAACAAATTATCATTCATGTAATGAGTTAGGTTGGGTCTAATATAGAGATTCTGAGGAATAGACTATGATGTACTTACATGTCAGTTGCTCCTAGATCATGGCAAATGATGCTTCTACTCAACTCGAGGTCAACAGTATGCTTTAGTTTTCTTCCATCAGCTGAATAAATCAAAAGTAACATTAACAACAACAGGAAACAAGGAGGATAATTACACAACCAAAGTCGATAGGCAAGATTTTAAAGCAATGGTTTTAATTAGAGGTATTGATAACATGATTCGAACAACCTGATATTATTCCTAAAACAAGGTAAGGTTAACTCACATCAGCCCCAGTAAAAGCTAGCTCTCCAGATTTCGGAGCTTTCTGTCATGTAGGATAATGCATATGCACTTTCAGCAAGCTTATACAAAGATATATAAATCAAAAATAAAATTTGAGTTATAAATGCTTTTTAAAGACCTTTGGGTAAGCAGAGAAAGGTCGATCCCAGGCTCAATTCAATTCCCATTATCCACATGCCTCAAGGTTAAATATGTTGATCTCTTGCGGAATGTGATACTCTACAATAGAATAAATCCTCCCAGAATGTTAAAAGATATTCATATTGCTGGTGCACTTGTTTAATTTGCCAAACCATAGCTGCAATAGTAGATAGATGATGATTGAGAAAAATCAATTAATATGAAGTTTAAAGTGATCGTAGAAATCACCAATTCCAATGTCCAAATGAATCCCAATCCATGATGAGGATGATCCCCCTGAACCGCCGACTGCGGGGGTGGCGGGTTGCTGTCATCCATCTATATCAGCAGCTTCGCATGCTGGATGGGGGCCACCACTGTGTGGACCACCCCGCCCACCACCGCTCCGGCGATCAGATACCTCTGGAAATTCCACATCCATTCCCGACGCCGCAGGCAGCACTTGATCAACGACCGATTAAGCTCACCACCAAATATATCATGGACATCATCTTCTTGAATGAGAACGCGATGATCCCAACAACCAGGACGAAAGCCCTTAGGTTTACGAGGCACGATCGTAGAATCACATCACCTCCCATCTAAAACCCTAAGTAAGAGAGAACAAGAAAATCCCCTAACACTAACCCTAATAATTTATAAAAATGAACTCCGATCTCGGCCAAATCCCCTCTCCTCAGCATGACCGGGACGGATCGGATCTCTCGCTTTCGACGGTGCGGAGCTTGTGGATGACTTACATGACGTCGTTAGAGGAGACGGGGATTCCGTTTATGGAGCTAGACATGGAAGAGAGGAGTCTGCAGATGATGGCCTGGCAGAGAAGGTGAATTTTTTGGCGAGAGAGACGATGGAGGGGGAGATTTTGAGAAAGAGAGATGATAGATTTGAGAGATAAGAAGGGGTTTTGAGGGAATATGTTAGAGACTGGGGAACGAGGGGGGGAACGAAAAAAAATGGGGGGAAATTTTATTTGGGCGTTTTTTTTGGAGAATCCACTCTAAGATCATCTGTGGCCGATTCCCAAAATACATATTAGACCACGGACTGATCCGTGGCTAATAATCATTTTAGCCACAGATTAGCCTGTTGCTAAAAGTCTGTGGCGAAAGGTCATCTATAGCCACAGATTATCTGTCACGGTCTAATCCGTGGCTGAAAGCTATCTTTTAGCCACGGATTCGTCCGATTATCTGTCACGGACTAATCCGTGGCTGAAAGCTATCTTTTAGCCACGGATTCATCCGTGGCCGATAATCCGTGGCTATATGTCTGATTTCTACTAGTGATATAAGTAAAGAAACACCAGCAAAGATACAGACATAAACACCATGGATAAAATACATAGTTTATAAAATAACAATGCAAAGCATGAATAGAAGATATCTTGTCATGCCTCAAAATAAATGGCAGGCATAGATATAACAGGCAATAGCATATGATGTCATGCTACAGCAAGAGAAAAATGGGAGGCAAAAAAATTCATGCTACAGTAGGCAAGAGAAATAGCAAGCAAGAGGAATAGAGAATGCAGATAGCAACAACAGGCAAGAGAAATAGCAAAAAAATCACAAGACTCCAACACATATCTAATTGCCAATACTATACAGCAGGCCAAAAGTTGTTTATGCATTCCTACTGATGGGCTGCAGCTTGTTCCTACCTCCCCACATCAATAGCTTTTGATAAATTAGCCCTTAGATAGTTTATGTTTACATGTCCACTTCTGGTTGCTTGCAACTGGGTCCTACAATATCCCCCCATTAATTCCCAATGCATTAATTGAATCCAACAAATAATTCACATATGAGCATGCTTAAACCATATATGCTCTGGCCTGCTGTAGCATGAATTAAGGATCCTAATCACAAGCCCTCCAGCAAGAATTATATTCAATAAGCCACATTATCATCATTAGGCTATATGAGCTAACTTCCCAAAATATCAGATATCCAACATGCATAAAACAAATTGGTCTGCTGTAGTATAGATAATTGCAAGCCCTCCAACAAAATATCAGATATCCTAATTGCAAGCCCTCCAAAAAAAATTCATGCTAATGCAGGCAAGAGAAATAGCAAGTACCCAGAAATAGCAACAGCAAGAATAGAAAATAGCATAAAACAAAATATCAGATATCCTAATTACAAGCCCTCCAAAAAATTCATGCTACTACAGGCAAGAGAAATAGCAAGCACCTAGAAATAGCAACATGAGGAATAGAAAATAGCATACAACAAAATATCAGATATCCTAATTGCAAGCCCTCCAAAAAAATTCATGCTACTGTAGGCAAGAGAAATAGCAAGCACCCAGAAATAGCAACAGCAGGAATAGAAAATAGCAAGCACCCAGAACTAGCAAGCACCCAGAAATGCTACAACAGGAATAGAAAATGCAGATAGCAACAGCAGGCTTGAGAAATAGCAAAAAAATCACAAGACTCCAACCCATATCTAATTGCCAATACTATACAAAATTACGCAAAATGTTTTTCCTGTCAATACTATAAAACAGGCCAAATTCTATGGTTTGAGCAAGAGAGACATCAAATAAGTAAAGAAACACCAGCAAAGATACAACACTAAATACCATGGATAGAATACATAGTACATAAAATACCAAGGCAAAGCATGCACCCACCATGTTCTGATATAGCACAATGTCTTCATACACTCATCATGTCTACATCACAGTTATGATACATATAATATTATAGAAGCTTAATCATACCATCTCCCAAGGATAACCCAAACCATGATATGGGACTACCCCCCATCACCTCCTTTCCCCTTCAAGCCATATGCATACCTGCATCACCGCATCCAAGAATTCACAGAGTCCATTCGTCGTTAGCCTCATCCCCATCACCACCGGCCTAAGCCCTAGCCCTCTCCATATCTGAAACCTTCTTCGCTACGTAGCGCTTCCTAGCCACATCGGGCAAATTGACAAATTTACACCTGTTTTTCTCATTGTCACTCAGTTACATATACAGCTTATCCAACATTTGAGGTGGATACTCGGTCATTGCATACAAATGTTGCGAAAGTAGTGCAAGAGTGTTCAGGTAATCACCCTCTATAGCTAATGCGACATGTTTGACATTGTCAACCATTTCCTTCAAGAGGTCAGGTTCATCCCTCAATGCACATCGTCGTGTTTTCTTTTTTCCCACGATGGGTGGGCTTGCATGGCTTGCCCCCGCCTGAGATGGCCCCGTCGACATTGGAGTGGGGTTGTCGGCATAAGCATCAAAGTCGGTTGATGCTTGCGAGAAGGCTGTGGGACTCGTTTGGTCGCCGTCACCCTCTTTATATGCGCCCCCAAATTCATTATACATACTCTTCATATACTCCCCCTTCCAGGCGTCGTCGCCTATAACAAGCTTAAGATCGTCAAGCCACGGTAGTGGGTGGTTGACATACTCCTTCAATCTAAAGTTTGCCTGCATTAATAAAGAACATACCATGCATATCATAATAAAATTATTGACTCCAATTTTATTTTCATGTTTGGCTAATGGAGAAGAAAATACCGCGGCCCAGGTGGCATAAGTTTCATCGTCGAGGACTATCATCTGCAACTCCTATGACCAACCAACCCCACTAATTTCCAAGCACTTATTAACATCATTAAGCCTCCCCTGAAGCCCTTTCATATGATTCTTCACATTAACCCAGTTGTACTCTGTGCCAAACTTGTTGTTTATATGAATAGCAGCAGCGGTGAAGGCCATATTCTTGAAAGTCTTGTCGGCTTTAAGGCCTTGATTGGGACGCAAGGAATGGAATTAATGCAATGTCATGCTCAAACAGCCAAACTTTATTCGACGGCCCCTTCTTGGATGGGTTCTTGCTTTTTTTGGGATTAGACACAGATACATCCATGCCATCATCCTGCTGTTCAGACTTTCTTTACGAGTCACTGCCACCTGTTCTCCCATGCCCGCTTGGTGGTGAAGGCACGGAAAAAGCACTTTGTGAAGCTTGGCCAACAAATGGTGGTATAGCCCCACCACCTTGTAGCATTTGCATGTAGCCCGGTTGATGCGGCATGTGCATTGCAATGGGCAAGCTGTACACAGAGTATTGTGGAAACGGAATGGTAGATCCACCTACTTGGTAGCTAGGCGTAGGCAATTGATAATCACTTGTCCTACGAGGCATTGGCCTACCTAGCAATGGATCATTCCGCCTTGATTCCTCTACCAACTGTGTACAGTATGCCGGGTCATAGTATGGAGGCATAGGATCACTCCATTGCCCTTGATGAGATGACCCGTCCATGCCTACAAAAGTATTAATTCCATAATAAAACAATATTTGAAACACGGACATATAACCACAAATTGTTAATGAAATAAACATCAATGTACATAGTATTGACTGCCACCCATATCATCAAACTCAAACTCAATAGAAATAAAGTAAACAGATAAATACATTATATTGTAACCACATCTCATGCAGAACCTAGCATATCCAACATTTAAATTCCAGTGTTTTACAATTCATTCAACTTAACATAATACATTAAAATTATGCATTAAACTCTTCGCTCATAGTCTATGTTCATTGGTGTTCCCATTGTTATGTATGTTACAGTAGTCCACCCACGTATCCCATATTAATTGTTCCATGTGACTTTTTCACTGATCCCTTTGTGAAGTCTGTTCACGTAAGGACAACTGTTGGGAAAGATCCATAATCGAGTCATCCTGATCATCCATCGCATCATCATCCTCATCAATCACATCCACATCCTCAAGTAACTGGGGATCATGCGGATCTGCTATTTGGATATAATTATGCAACACAGTGCAAGCAAGGATGGTATCGACCTGAGATTTGAATGGATAGTGAGGCTTTGACGTCAAAATTTTAAACTTGTTCTTTAGTATGCCAAACATCGACTCGATCTTTGTTCTTAATGAAGAATGTCGTAGGTTGAACAGCTCTCTGTGATTTCTAGGCACTCTATAAGTATGGTCCTTCAGATGGTATCTAACACCCCTGTATGGAGATATGAAACCAGGCATTGTTGTATATCCCGCATCGCATAGGTAATATTTACCTACAACCGAAAAAATAAACCCTATTTTTAATCACATGGTTGCATAAAGACGTATACAAGATATTTACGAAAGATTTTGCATATTACCCTCATACACACGCAGCCCGTGGGGTAGGGGTAATGACAACGCATCTTTCAGGACCGTGAAATCATTCACTGATCCTTCCCACCCGGCCATTATGTACGTGAATCTTTTGTTAGGTGTGACAGCTGCAAGTACATTTTGCGTAACCCCTTTACGTCCTCTAAATCTTGGTACTAGATTGGTAGGCAGCATGGCATTGTTGTGTGTCCCATCAATTAGACCAATGCAAGTCTACACAGTAATCATTAAAGGTCACGTTGATATCACCATAAATCATATAATGCTAATGCTAGATATTCATAACAAACCTGACCTTGAAATATGGGAACCAATTAGGATTATTGAGTATCTCTGGTGGTGTCTCATTTGGGGCTTGCTTCATGAACCTATCACGAAGGGTACATACTGCAAACATAACCTTGTTAAAGTAATTGCTAACCGTCGCCCCGGCCCTTATAAAATCAACTTGCATCACTATGTTCTTTGACTTGTGCCCTACGATGTGAAGAAACATTGCCAACTACTCCTCGATTGACACATGTTTACTGTCTTTGAAACTCCCACTTCCTCGCATTAACGTAGCCAGATTTAGGAAAGCCTGTCTCCACATTCTTAAGTAGTGTAAACAACTACTATCAAAACCAAATAGAATTCGACGCATGTGTGATTTTCTATGAATATCACGCATCGCTGAGGGCTAGCTAGGTAGAGTGGGAGCATTATCCTCATCATATAACTCCATGAATATGATGGTAAAAATGATAGCAGTAGCGGCCGATGCACACAATAAAATACCTGAACTTTCTCCACTTTCCTCCATAAAACCCTTATTTGCATCAAACATATATTCAATCATACGTTGTACAAGGCATTTATATTTATAATAAAATCGTGCAATTTACATATAAACAGAACAACTTGAGAAGGCATAGAGCATATTTGACATTGCTAGGTGAAATATTAATAATTTCTATATTTATACAACCGGGAAATAGTAATAGGGATAACATATTAATTGTTAAGGCATAGATAAATATGAATACGTAAAATATTAATGCATCATAAATAGAAAAAACTATTTACATGTGACATCAAAAATTGTATACTACATTAAAACATATGCCAAACTATTTATAAATTTAACGCCTAGAAGTTGTATTGAATACCATATGAAACATCCACCACCAATCATGTCCAATCCATGCATGAATCCATACTCAATTGCCCTCAGATTATTAACCATTTAATTTTCTTTGGTGGTTTCTTGACATACGTCGAGCATACCTTACCAATTTACCAACGTTGCATCATCATTCCAAATCCAGAACCTCTTAGGGCCTGTTCATTTGTGTTTAACTCACTGCACTTGTCTCATCATTGGGCTCTTGTAGTGTGGGGTTCATATATTTAGGTCCCTCGTAGTACTTCTGCTATGGTAGCCAATTTCACCCAACATAAATTTCTAGCCAACATAATTTATTTCTCTTCAACCATACAACTTGAACACCCATACAAATTGCATACATTTCATGATTCATTACCCACGAGCCCTCCGAAGTGCATAATAAATACTGGAATTTTTTAAATCCTTCATTTCAGCCAAACGTTCGGTGTATCATCATTGGGCAATAATTAGTATATAACCGACATATTTACGGATTCTTGTGGATTGAAATTGCTTCGTGAAATCGTTCATGCCTTCCAGTATGGGATGTGACGAATAATATCTACCACCCATAGGTTGCACAAAATTTTCATAGAAATACACACATATTTCTTCGTTAACCCATGCATTTTCAGTTAGAAATCAAAAAAATTCCGCATTTTCCGCACATCACAGCCACCACTTTTTCGAAAATCTTGCCCTAATTTGACAAATTTAGCTTGAAATTAACAGAGATTTTATACCTCAGTGACCAAAGCTGTTCGAGGAGCAAAGATGATGCACAAAACCAAAGATACCTCAGTTCCAGCAGCAGATCACACGTATAAACCGATGAAGCACAGCTGCAACCTTGGCATTCATCCAAATCTCTCCACCTCAAACCCTAGATTCAGATTTATAGAGCCAACGAAGAAGATATCGCAACCCAAGCGTCAAATCTTGCAAGAAAGAGCAAAAAATCACATCTTTTCCTCATTCTAGGGTTGAAAAATCTCAAAAATTCCGACCGTTGAGGGAGCCATTGGAGGAGAGGGGAGATGGAGCGGCTGCTACAGCAAGAGCGGTGATCACAAGCTCCGGGACCCACAAGATGGAGAGAAACAGCTGAAATTGCCGAAAATCCCGGAGATCGCAGCTGCGAGAAAGAGGAAGCCACGGCGACGAGAGCAACGAAAATGGCAGCGGGGGAAAAAGAACGCGAAATAAGGAAGTAGGGCGTGAATGTGGGGAATAGTGCAAAAAGTGGGGTGAACATGACCCCCACTCACTTTCACTCGACTTTAAACGTAAAAAAACATGCCCGTGTGTGCATTGGCAGCTGAAGGATGCCCTACACTCTGCAGTGGGATTATTTCTTTATATCTATATACTAAATTTTTTTTGTTGGAGATGATCAACCATAGCAATAGCTCATGGTCCCTTTTAAGGTCTACCACACTACCAAGTAGTGGGGTGTTTATGGTGGATAAATGAGGGGGGAGACCATAAGCCTCCCCCACTCATAACACTCCCTCATATCCATCCATTACCTTTGGACTTAGCATTTGAATACTTCAGGATTCATGATGCTAATGGGGTGGATACTTCTGGATCCATAGTAAACGTGTTTTTCTCGTTAAAACCTTAGCTGTGGAAAACCCAGTGGGAAAAACCAACAGTCTTAAGGAAAAAGAGTACAACCCACAAGTTATTACCTCTGATCCGTACAGGCTTCAGGCTTGTAAATCTCTCAGCTGTCTCATCTCGATTTCTTTTACAAGGTTTACAAAAATACATCTAGGCAGAGCCTTAGTGAACAAATTAGTTAAATTTTTACAAAACTGGATCTGCCGTACTTCAAACTGCTTCTGCTCCTATAACTCGTGCGTACAGAAGAACATGGGAGAGATGTACTTCGTCCTTTCGTCCTTAATGTAAACAACTTGTAGTAGAGGTTTACAAGCTGCATTATCTTCAAATAATATGGTTTGCTCAAGGTCGTCCGTCTTCAGGCCAGTCGTCACTAGAATGTGATGAATGCCTAAACGATGCCAAATACATTCTCTGATAGCTTCATGGATCGCCAGGAGCTCTGAGTGGTTGGATGAGACTGTTGTGGTGGCCTGCTTCACAGATTTCTAGGAAATGACCGTACCACCAAAAGTGAACACACCAGTCTATGGTTTCTCAGTGTGTGGATCATACATGTAACCTGCATCTGAAAAAACCAATCAAAGTGGAAGATCCACATTTCGGTATGAATAATCCCAGGTCAACTGACCCTTGGAGGTAGCGCAGAAGCTGCTTTACTTCGTTTTAGTGGCGATGCGAGCGCTGAAAACTGTATCTGGTTAGGAGGAAGACTGTGAACGCTATGTCAGGACGCGTGCAGTTAGTCAGATATAGTTGGCTCCAATGGCATTAAGGTATTTGTATAATATATACTTCAGGACCTAATGTTTCACCCCCCTCTTCCAGCGGCCGGAAGGGGTCTATATGTATATCCAAAGATCTAACGACCATTGGTGTACTTAGAGGAATGTACTTATCAATATGGAAATTTTTAAGTAATTTCCTTGTGTATGTGGTTTGGTGTAACAGGATTCCTCCGCTGATTTTTTCTATCTGTTAGCCAAGGTTATATTTAGTCTTGCCTATGTCTTTCATTTCAAACGTTAGTATGAGGCTTGCAGATATATCATCAATCCCTGCAGGAGATCCGATGAGGTTTAAGTCATCTAATTAGATGATCATTAATATGAATCTTGTTCCTGTAGTTTTAATGAAAATACACGGGCAGACTTCATTATTGGTGAAACCATGTTGAACAAGGAAATCACTCAGTCTGTTATTCCACATTTTTACCGATTGTTTAAGATCATATAATGATCTTTTAAGCTTAACAGAATAGACGTCCCAAGGTCTATTTTTTATTCCTGTTGGTATTTTGAAACCATCTGGAAGTTTCATACAGATATCTTTATCTATATTACCATGTAGATATGCAGCCACAACGTCCATGAGCTGCATTTCTAGGCCTTCCATTTAAGCTTTTTATCAATCGAAATGTGATCGTATGCATAACCGGGAAATATGTATATTCATAATACATCCCCGATCGTTGGAAAAATCCCTAAGCTACAAACCGTGCTCTGTAGCATACGGTCTGATTATTCTCATTTATTTTCCTTACGAATACCCACTTGTATCCCACATGTTTTACACCTTTTTTGTGTTTGTACTACTGGTCCAAAGACTTTGTGTTTCAAGAGTGAGTCCAGCTCTACTCCTATTGCTTTGTTCCAATTTGGCCAATCATCTTTGTGTTTGTATTCAATTAGAGATAGTGGATCGATATCATCGTCGCCTTTAGCGACATGAATAGCAATATCGAACGCAAAGTCGTCGTCGTTGACAGTGCTTTTTCTGTCCAGTACCTCCCCAGTACGTACGAATTTAAATTATATTGCTCATGTATTGTCCTCTTCGGGGGGACTGAAAGAGGGGAGAGGTAACTAGTCCGAGCCCTGCATCCTGTGGTGGGATATTCTTTATTTCTCCAGGTATATTCCTCTAACGAGGGAATTTATCCTTGGAGCCAGGCGGTCGTCCTCTTTTTATTTTAGGTACGGCCGATTCTGCTGCCGATGGATTGCATCCATCTTTGGGGATGTCAATCCTAGCTGGCGTATTGGCAGCAGTGACGTGTGATATGATAATCTTCTGGTTATTAGTAAATTTGTCCGATAGTAAAAGCATTCTGAATGTGAAGGATCTTCAGGATCTCATCATCACATAGATTAGTACGCAGTTCATATTGAGACAAAGACTGAGTGTCCCAAGAAATGGTCTCAGAGGCTTCAAGCTTTTGTTTTATGAGCCTAGTATGGTAAATAATTTTATGAAGATGCATCTATCAATACCATAAAGTACCGAAATAGAGATCTTGATGGGTGAATTGGCCCACAAATGTCTCCTTGTATTTTCTCCAAGAAGCTAGGAGATTCAAAACCCCACTTTCAGGTGGGACGGTCTCCTGATTAATTCTAAACGTATAAGTGGGTGGACAAGGAAAATCACCCTTTTGAAGAATCTGGAGGTTCCACAATTTATGTCCACGGGAGTGGGTTATGATGCAGTACATCATTACCGATCCTGGGTGACCTAGTCTATAATTGCCAGAGACAGAATTCTGGTGTTGTAGAACACTGCTGGTGCTCTATCAGATTAGCTTCTATAGGTTGGATGTATGTTTGATAAATGCTCGACGGGAGTCCTTTAAAACGTTCTAGGATGGTTTTAATATCATCCTTATGAGGAATAACATACAATTATTCAACACTATTGAAACCGTCAGTTTCCAAGTAATATCCATTTAAACGGGTGTCACTGAAAATTAATAGATTTCTGTTTGTTTATTGGAGAAAATAGCATCTCTTATTATAACTTGTGTTTGGTGTGGGAGCAATAAAATTGCTTCACCTGATCCTTCGATTATTTTATTGAGTCCCAAAATCGTAGTGACGGGATCATTATAATTAATGATGCTTTAGCATCTGTCAAGAAGGATCTTGTGCGAGGAGGCAGTAACCATTAGGCTGTCACAATTCATCTCTATCTATAGAAAAGAATGTAAAAAGTTCTATGAAAAGTAAAACTACATTCGATCCGTAATTAGTATAAAGAAGGACATAATTGAAGATACATTTAAAACATTAATAATAAAGGCTGATAAGATGACTAAATTTTCTTTAGTCAATGAGGGCATCATTCTCGAAATCCTCGGTGTTAAACCGAGTTGGAGATTGTATGTCCACCAGATTTGTTTCTGCGGAAGGCTTCAGGCTTGCCATATACAAATCTTGGAGGTGGCATGGAGTACGACAGGCCCTGGACCAATGTCCAGTCATGCCACATCTGTGGCATTTGTCTTCCCAATTTTTCTTGGAGCAGACGTCTGGTCAGAGGTATTCCTCTTCCACGTATTCTTTTTCTTCCCCTCATTTTTGTTATTATGGGGAGGAGCTCTGGTCTGCTTCTTCACAGTTTTTGCCTTATTGAATCTTCCTCTATACTTGTTCTTCATCTTCTGGAAAGACACTGTGTGAGATTCAGGGAGAGGAGCAGAGCCAACAGGGCGTAGCTTACGTGTGGCCAGTAGGAGGTCTCTGTTCTGCTCTGCCATAAGAAGGCATGAGACTAAATCAGAGTACTCCGTGAACTTGCGTAGGATACTGTTGCATGAGAATAACATCCTTCTCATGAAAGGATGGATATGTTTTATCAAGCATTCGAGATTCTGAGACTTGTTCACTACACAGCTTCAAGCGTGGGATGAAGTTATGAAGTGATGAGTTATACTCAGCAACAGACTTGAAGTCCTGAAGTCGGAGAATTTCCCACTCATAACGTGCACGAGGGAGGATAAGATCTTTTTGATGTTTGTATCTGTCCTCAAGTGTTGTCCACAGTTCATGAGAGTCTTCCACTGTTAGATATTCGGCCTTCAGTGTCCGATCAATATGTCTCCTGATATAAATAATGGCTTTCGCCTTCTCTACATCAGAGACTCTAACAGTAGAAGTCCCTTCATCAGTTGTCACAGCCTTAGCTGGAGCCTGAATTGTGTGACTTATGCCCTGTGAGCAGAGATAGAACTTCATATCCATCTGCCAGCTCAAGTAAGTTTTTCCAGCCACATCGAGAACATCAAAATCGACGCTCGCAATCTTTGCCATTTATCTAAGCATGGATTTAGCATGAATTAAATATTATTCAAAAATTAAGACATGCATAGTAGTAAAACTAAGACTGTTGTGGGGATCGGCTTGTCACAACCAAAAATAAAAGTCCAAAGTCTATTATACATTTTGAATTACGAGGAAATTAAAATTACAATTTGGAAACCCTTGGGGGGTCCCAGCATTAGCAATTTTCCTCCGTCTTCAGGCAAAGTTTCTACGGGCTTTGGCTTTTACATTTAGTTCCTTACTACATTTTCACTCAAATAGAAAAAATGCGAGGAAAAAAATAAATAGTGGTGACTAATAACGACCGATCCAAAAAACCACAACATAGGCTTACCAACATTCCAGACAGTTTATAAAAGTATGCAACAGGCATAAATAATATATTAATTGAACATCGCACGTAATTAATTGGAGAAATATAAAATATTTAATAATTACTTGGGCCACGTGGAGACATATCATGCACCGTTAGGTTAGATAACTAACGGCAGCGCGATCTCAGTACCTTTCATAATTATTAAATAAAAAAATCTAATTAATCCAAATTATGCAGATATCGATGTTATGGACCAAAAATAAATAACATCCCAAAAAGAATATACTAATGCAACACATCAATTATCCAGATTTTTCAGTTTTTCCAGTAATTTTCTGGTATTTTTTGATATTTTTCTAGATTTAATTGTTTTTATGAGTGAAAATTTATATTTAAATCAGAAAAAATAACATAACCCAATTATTTCAATAAAAATCCCTTAGGCTTGATGCGGGCTTCAGGCCAAACAGTCAAAAAATTCTTTATCTTTATTAATAATGAATGGATAAATTAGCTAATAGCCCATATGTTTAGTGTTGCAAAAATAATATTCAGCCCCCAAAAAATGAAATTGGAAACAATTTCATTATCTCCCCAAATCTACTTTTAAATCCCCAATTTGATTTCAAAAAAAACGTTGCTATCAACTCCCTAATCCGCGAAACACCCCCAATATCAAAATTATTGCGGTCGAATCCCCCTCTGACAGGGAGGGGGTGGCGGTCCAGAGGGCCCTCCCTTCATGCAGCAAGGAGCCCCCTACATGGGGGAGGCTGTGCTCCGGTAACCCCCCGGGCTTTGCGACAAGGATGAACCCCCGACAGTGAGGACAAGCAGTGGAGAAATCCCCACCGCAACCGCAAACGAAGAGCCCCCCGCACGACTGGGTGTGGGGGCGGCGCTGTCAGAGAGCCCGACCAGGGGGCGCAGCGGGGATGGGGCCCCCGACTGGGGCGGCGGCCCCCCGACTGGGGGGCGATGCAGGGACGGGCCCCCCGACTGGGGGGCAGCAGCGCAGTCAGAGAGCTCCCCACGACGGGGAGGGCAGCGCTTCGGGTGTCGCCGGCGCAAGGATAACCCCCCCCCCCCCCCCCCCGACGGCGGGGTGGTGCGGCGATGGCGCCCCCAACAGGGTGTCGATGGCAGAGCCCCCTTACATGTAGGGCAGAGGGACGACAGCGCCCCTGACGGGGGGCGGCGGCAGAGCCCACCTCGACAGGGGGAATCGGCGAAGCCCGCAGAGAGGAGCCCCCCGACGGGGGGGGCGTCACCGGAGAAGAGCACCCCCTGACAGGGGGGGTCGACGCCGGAGATGAGCCCCCCACCGGCAGGGGGGTCGCCAGAGATAAGCACCCCCCCCCCCCGACAGGGGGCGTGGCGTCAAGCCCCCACCATGGGGGCATCTGAATGACAGTCAGGGAGCCCCCGATAGGGGAGGCGGCGATCCGAACGACGCGTCGGGTAGCCCCCCTCCCCCCCCCCGATAGGGGGACCGACAATCAGAACGGCACGGGGAGGAGCCCTCCGATGGGGGGCGGCACGGGGGGAAGCCCCCGCCGGCATGAGTGATCAAGCCCCCCTCTTCCGGGGGGATTAGGGTGAAAAAAACAAGGTTTTATCTGTTTTGTTTTTGTTTTGTTTTTAGTTTAATATTAAAAAAATCTGTCATAAACCCTTAAGAATTTTTTTTCAATTAAAGAGATGTATGAACTTGATTTTAGCAAAAAAATATATAATATTTTGCACAACCCAATCATCTATGAGTCAAGGAAATTACCTCTAGATCAATGATCTAGTGAAGAACCAAGAGAATACGTAGAGTGAAAAAATAATAGCCCCGCTCCCGCAACTTTGCCGGTTCGTCGCAACTTTGCCGCTACAAGCAAGATTCCTTCGCAAGAGGGAAATTTTGTTGGCTAAAAAAATTTTCTAGAGCGAACTCATGCTGATAACATGTTGGAGATCATCAACCATGGCAATAGCTCTTGGTCCTTTTTATAATATTAACATGTTAATGGAGGGGAGACCAATGGTCTATAGTATAACAAAGGTCCACCCCCAATACCAAGTAGTGGGGTGTTTATGGTGGATAAATGAGGGGGGAGACCATAAGTCTCCCCCACTCATAACATTTTTTCCGTTTTTTGTTATTTTTATTCTTCGTTTTTTGTGTTCGAGGCTACATTGAAGTGTCGGGGAATTGTCTGACCACAACTTTGTTCTTAGCAACTCAAATGAGATAATCGTGGGACTAAAATTTGTACAAATAAATTCAAGGGTACGTAATGATGTTAATGTTCGGATTTGTCTATCCTTCTTTCGATTAATTAAAAAATGAGCTCCTGGTAATAAAAAAATAGAGAGCGGTTTTCATCTCACATCGGGTAGAATAAGGGATGGATATGTGGTTAAATATGTTAGGATCATTGCTGCAAAAAAATTTAATCTTTTTAACTCAATATGAGTTTCAAGTATATTAGCGATGGACATCTAAATTGATGTGCATGTTAGGATATGTATGCCCTTTTTACTTAACAGTAAGCTATTTGGAAATATTTATCTGTGATTTCTTGATACATAATCAGTGTGTGTACAGGAAAATGTGCATGCACACGTGCGCATGAAAATTACATGTGCACAAGCCCATTTTCAGTGACGGATCCAAGAATTGAATTCAGTGGGGGCACAATTTTTTTAGACTGATCAATTTTTGGAAAGCGATTCATATAAATTTCGAAAAAAATTAACATCCCATAAGTTTAAGAGATTCGCATAATGTTATATATACTATAACTACCTCGAGAGTACTACCAAAAATAACAACCTTGAGAATGCCGACCTATTCGCCTGATAGCTGATGCGAAACCCAATGGCAGATCAAAAGTTTTGATGAACAGAACATGGCTGCGTTTCTTTTCGCATCAGCCATGTTTTGTTTGCTTGATGGCTGATGCAAAATCCACAAGCAGATTTTTTGATGAACCGCCGTTCTTATGCAAAACCTAGGGAAAAATACAATCTGTGTATTTTTAAGGGGGCAAAAAAGTAGTTACTGCAATACAAATCGTGTTTTTGACGAACCCTAATGTCTAATGTGAAATCCAAGGGCAACCCACCGTTCCTTTGTGTAATACACTGTGCTCTTGAATACGAGTATAATATATGTATTTTGGAAGTATTTGTACATATACAATTTTGGGTATTTTCCTTAATTTTTATAGTAACAAATAATTTTTTAAATAATTTTTAGAACATCATTTTGGATTTAAATGGATGTTGATACGACTATTTTGACCGGGCCCAGAGGAGCCAAGTCAACCACGACCAGTCAACCAGCCTATTACGACCTTGGGCTCCAGACCAAGGATCTCATAGGCGGGTCGTGCTTCTCCACCCAAGATGAAGGCCCAAAAGACTGCCCACTTCCATAGTGTAGGAAATCGGGGCCCAAATTGAGGAAGCATTCGCCAAGTATGGCAACCGCCCAATGCCATCACTCCCGCCATCATGACCCACCAATTATGGCGACCGCCTTCATGGCAATAACTCGCCAATCATGGCCCGACTTCATGGCCATCACTCCATCCATCATGGTCCGCCAACTATGGCAACAAGCCATCATGGCCCGTCAATTACGGCAGACACTCATGGCCATGACTCCACCTTCATGGCATGCATCACATCATCAAACGTGGCAATTATGGGGATCAATGTTTCCCCATTAGCACGTCCTCATCAATAATGGCCATGATATCTCATCATGGTCCTTTACTATGGGACTTCCCTTATATGAAAGGAAGGAGGCATCGTCATCAGGGGGCTGATCTCCGAGATTTAGCGAGGAGGTATCGCATACAAACTCTCACCTTCTTCCACCTAACATATTTCTCCTCCATAGCTCGGCCCAAGGATCGGTGCTTGGTCTCTTCACAAACCAAGTCCGATCCCACCGAGCATCTATCAGACCAGATCTGACTTTGGCATCAGAATCAAGGCCCGACCCCCCCCCCACGAGCTCTCTCGTCTATTCAGGTTCAGGAGATCCAACGACGTCGAGGCTACCCCTCAGCATCTTTCCAGCCAAAGCCGAGCACCCTCGTCCCCGAGACCGCTCATCTCCACCACCAGGAGTTCGTCGCTCTGTCGAGGCTATCCATCGGCAAGCCGACGCGATGATCCGCACGTCCCTCACCGAGCGACTCCGCCATCAACCGATCTTGGAGGTTGTCGTCCCACCGAGGCTATCACTCGGTGCACCAAAGAATAGATCCGCGCCTTTCTGCTCAAGCGAATACGCCATCCATCGACCCCAAGGGCTATCTCTGTCTCACGTGACAGACACGACATCCGGGCCTCCAGACTATCAACATGTGGTGTGAGAAAACGTACATAAACATCTGGCGCCGTCCGTGGAAACGAGTCAACATCCATGTCCTCAAACGTACTGGCAATGGCTCGTTCTGTTAACCAAATGCCTTAAAAGGCTAAATCTTGAAGGAGTGGCAAACATGATCTTACCTGCTAGGTATTTGAGTTTTGCCCCCTTCCATCTTCGATTGGCCTGTGTTCCTTCGGCCTACTTCAGATGGTACCTAAAGGTCTGATTGCTCTAGGGAAAATAATTTGTTCCTCTTGAGTCTCACCATCGTTAATTCCATGTTCACCACCTCACAAGAGGCCAAAGATCTCTATGGCTGACGATCAGTCGCCATCATCATCTAAACTGCTCTTCAGCATCAGCATACTCCTGACCTTGCCTCAATAAGTACGCCAACTAGTGGATCGACAGATCCCAACGATCGGGGGCGAGATCGAGAAGTTCCCGACTTGCCAGATCCTATCTGTAATTTTAGCCTGTAAGGATCAATACACTAGAGGGGGGGTGAATAGTGTATATTAAAAAATTGTCGCAAATAAGATGTTAGTAATATTTGCAAAGATGGCGCAGAAATAAAATGATAAGTGCTGAAAATTAAATCAATTGCAAACACAGAGATTTATCCTGGTTCGGATCCTTGTGATCTTACTCCAGTCCTCTACCCCGTAGAGATTTTCAATCCACTATAATCACTTGTCCTGCAAGCACGAACTTACAAAAATGGCGACACTCCCCGTGTCCCAAACTTTGTACAATCTCTAAACAGAGATTCCAACCTGTTAAATAAGAAATAGAAAAACACCTATAGCCTTGTTATAAATTTCAGAGAATGAATTCAAGGATGGTGTTTAGAAGATGAACTTCAAGATGTAAAAGATATGTAATGAAGCGCAACACTTGAAGTTCTCTGGTTCATAAAAGAAGAAAGAGATCTATTGATATCTTCTTGCAATTATGAACACAAACAACTTTCCAAAAGTGATGTTGAAAATCCAAGTTCTTCCGTTCTTAAATGAAGAGAGAAATCTAATGATTTCTTCTTACAAATAAGAAAAGAACAACTAATGGCAGAATTACTTAAGAAGATTAAGGACTTGCTTTCAACAAAATCAGAATAAAGAAGAGGAAAGTGTGTGGAAAATGAGAGGGGGTACCCCTCCTTTTATAGGTTTTAGAAACGGTTGTGAACGGCTCTAAAAGAGACGTTGCACAACGTTCAGAAACTGAGAGGAACGTTGGAGAACGGTCAGAAACTGTTCTGGAAAGTTTCAGTCCCAAAAGCATTTTGGCATGCTACGAAAATTCGTAGCCTGCCAATTTTGAAACGGTAACAAACGGTCACAAAATTTTGGTGACGTGGAATAGATAACGGATAGATCCTTGTCTGAAAGTATCAAGTCAAAATATAACTGTTTTGGTAGGCTAGAAAAAATCCTAGTAGGCTAATACTTAAAAATACGAATTTTGACTTAGGATCGAAATGAGTTAGGAGATGATGTAGATTTGAGCTTTAGGGATATATGATAAGATATAACCAAGGCCCTAAAGCTATCTAAAAAGTAAAAATTACATCATTCCGTAGATAAGTGTTTCACACGTAATTTGAGTAGCAAGGTTGTTTTTGCAGAGGATCCTTGTACTTTGATCATATGCGTGATGTAAATGAATTTGCGTTGTAGCTGTACATCTGCATAGATAAAGTTAGTAACATGAAATATATTGATTTGTCACATCAAAACCTTATGGAAAAGAGGATGGAAAATACCAAGTTCCAACATTCTCCCCCTTTTTGATGATAACAAATAATAGAGTAAAACTGTGAGTTAACAAGTGTTAATAAGTTTTAATGAGTTTAGTAACCTGAACAAAGGTGATGTTGATATTAAAAGTGATGGTACTGATGTTACTCCCCCTGAGTATAGTCATATAGACTCCCCCTGAATATATGCATATTTCTCCCCCTTTGTCATCCACAAAAAGTGGAAAAGAGAAATTGGCAGGCTACGAAATTTCATTGTAGGCCAAATTAGAAAATGAAGGAAATTAAAAAATGAACATAAACAGGTTATGTATATAAGGAACAAAAGTAACGAACACTTAAAGTAACTACCACCAAATCAGAGAGACGAAGTACACAAAATAACTATTATATATGAGCATAACAACCTTGAGAAAACAACTTAAGGAAAGATTAAACCTAGTACATTGCATGCTCCATATACGACCAACATTACATATAGCAAACACCCACTAAAAACAACATACTAATGCCATACTAACGCCACTATAACAAATGCCAAAATATAGAACCAGCGATCAACAGACTAACTCCATATACGACCAACATACGGAAGTAACCAAGGTAACCCAGAACCAGCGACAGATCAAACGGGAATCACGAAAAGCAACCAAACGGCAGAGAGGGAGGCAAGGATAGCCGAAAACCATAGCAACTAACAGAGCAAGCTTAATGGGGATGATAAGACGAGGAACCCGGGGAGGAGCGACGGGTGCGGGTGCGACAGGTAGGAAGGATGTCGGCGGATTCCAGCAAAGAGCGAAGTGAGGATTGTTCCACTTGAATCTGCTCAAGAACGGTGGAGTGGTGACGAAGAACATCGTCATACTTACTCATCTGAATCTGAATACCAGCAAACCCGTCAGCAACCTGAGTAGAAAGACGATCGAAGAGAACCGCATTGGTCTCTCTAGAAGGGCTAACGCCATCCTTAGACGTATGAATCTTCCTGCCGCAGCGAGAGAGGGAAGAGCCTAGAAACGGAGCCTTGCTACGAGAGGAAGAAGGTGGAGCAGGAGGATGCGAAGAGTCATCGTCAGAAGCAACGGTGTTGTCGTCATCGGCGTCATCGTTGGGAGAAGAAGCATCACCCGGTAGTCCCATGCTTTGGAGGATATTCTCATCGATGTGAACATCATTCTGAAGCATCAGTTCGTCGTCGGTGGGAACACCAAAAGCGCGAAGTATCATTGTGATGAGACAGGGGAAATAAAAATGGGTGGTAACCGGACGCATCATATAGCGAAGAAGCAAATGGCCCCAGTGAATAGGATATCCGGCCATGATCGCATAGAGACAATGAAGATAGGCATTGCTCAAATAGTTCACAGACCCAGCCTTCGGCATCAAATTGAAAATGACGATTTTGTGAAGGATGCGGGCCTCGGGTCTGAGTTTGGAGGCAGACATATGGGGGGTCAGCTTTGGGGCGAGACGAGAATTGATAACAGGGTCGTCCATCGGAAAAGAGAGGAGGCCGAGATTATTCGGCGGCTGATTGATGATGGTGGCAAGTTTGGTGCTGTCGACGGTGAAGCAAATGCCCCGAACCTGAGTGGAGAAGTACTTCTGACCACGGTGGACCGTAGTCTCTAGATTTGCATAGAATTCCCGCACTAGGGTAGGGTAATAGGGAGTTTTGTTGGTGATCGACCAGAGTTGATGGAGCCCAACAACAGCGAGAAGCTGCTTGACTTGCATCATCATCGGCGTGCCGTAGTCGAGAAAGCGCTCCGGATGAAAGCGAGTGGCCTCCGAGCGAAGATAGCGTTCTTGGGCAGCGGCCGAACGGAAACGATCGGAGGGTGACGGGAAAGTGGGGTCGGCCATGGTGATCGAAAGATAGAAAATGAAAGCAAAGAGAGGAAGAAGAGAAGAACAAAGATGGTAAAAGAAAGAAAGGATTTCGAAATAAATAGAAAGAAACAGAAGCCCATTCAGTTGCCATGATAAGAAGTGGAAGCGGTTGCTAGAACGGAAGGAAGTTTGAACACCAGAAAAATTCAAAATACAGAAATCCGAACAGATGGGAAGAAGAAGAGGCAGCGGTTAGAAGAATGTGTACCCGTTGGTTGCAAAAATAAGAGGCAGTGAAGAGACCCGAGGTACTTGTGAAAGTGTAGAGACCGAAAACAATCAAAGAGATAGTAATGGATGTGAAACCCGAGGTACATGGGGAAGATAAAGAAAATAATGAATGTTAGGTCGACATTAAGAAGGTAGGTAAAAATATTGGAATTTGAACAAAAAATTAAAGGCCACAAGAGATGTGCTGGCCGAATTCATGAGAATGCCGAGGCAAATCTCAGGAAGAGCTTTCTTGAAAAAGTAAATAGATTAAATAATAATAATAAAATAATAACAAATAATAATAAATATAAGAGTGAAGTCCTCTTGAGATACCGTATAGAAAGATGAGGCGGTTTGGTGGCTTGGGCCAATAAGAAGCATCCATGTGGAGGAGAAGAATTGAATGGAGTAGGTGGAAATAATGTTAAGAAGTGAAGTATGTTAAAAATATTAAATAGATTTGAAGTGTCTCACGTGATGCCAAAGAGATCAACCCGAATGAATAAAGATAAAATGGGTTGATGGCGTGGACCAACAAGAAACACCCAAGTGGCGGGAGAAGAGTAGGCCGAATTGAATGTATTAAACTAGAAACCAATTTCCAACGGGAGGAAGGATCATTGGGCTGCGGTTTGGCCTTGAAAAGGGGCAGAAGAAATAAATTTTTGTCTTCTTGTGAAGTCCAAATCAATAGAGAAACAAAAGTACAGAGTGCAAATGGAAAGTTCGAAGAATAAGGATGAATGTCAGTGCTGTGTCCAATGTGAAAAGCAGGGGATATTGGAAAAAGACAGAGGAGAAGTATCCATATGGCAGTAGAGAGAACACAGAGAGCAACAGGAATCAAAAAGATAGAGACAAAGTGGACGAGAACGGGTAAGAATTTTGATACGAAATTTGATTTGAGATTAAAATATAGGAGAATCGTTTAAAAAATTCAAATTCCAGGGATCAAAGTAGGTACAAAACGGAAAACAGAAAAAAATTGTTTAAAAATTGGTTAAATTGGTATGGTACGAAATTTGGTAGCATGCCAAAAATAAATAGTAACCAAACAATTATAGAAAAATTCACAAAAATCAAAAATAAATGAATATACTCATAAATCAAATTCTGATGCACTAATAATGCCCAGATTTCTTCTAAGCTTGAGAAAAGTTTCTTCCTTCAAAGGCTTAGTCAAAATATCGGCAACTTGATGTTCAGTAGAAATAAATTTTAAAATAATATCACCTTTCTGAACATGATCTTCTAAAAATGATGACGTACATCAATATGTTTAGTGCGTGAATGATGAACTGGATTTTTAGACAAATTAATAGCACTAGTATTATCACACATTATAGGACATGTGGAACAATTAATACCATAGTCTGAAATAGTTTGTTTCATCCATAAAATTTGAGCACATGCTAAACCGGCGGCAATATATTCTGCCTCGGTTGTAGATAATGAAACAGAGTTTTGCTTTTTGCTAAACCAAGAAACTAAGGCATGTCCTAAAAAATGACATGTACCACTAGTACTTTTACGGTCTGATTTACAACCAGCAAAATCTGCATCACTATATGATAATAAATCAAATGTGTTTGTTTTAGGATAAAATAAACCAAAATCAGAAGTATACTTAACATATCTAATAATCCGTTTTACGGCAGTTAGATGTGAAACTTTAGGATCTGCCTGATAACGTGCACATAAACAAACTGAAAACATAATGTCTGGTCTACTTGCAGTTAGATGAAGTAAGGAGCCAATCATACCTCTGTATAGACGTTGATCAACACTCTTACCATTTAAATCTTTGTCGAGGGAAGTAGATGTACGCATCGGAGTATGTTTTTCTGCAGAACTTTCTAAACCAAAGCGTTTGATGAGTTCTTTAGAGTACTTGCTTTGGTGGATGAATATTCCTTCCTTCATTTGTTTGATTTGAAGACCGAGGAAGTAGTTTAGTTCACCCATGTGACTCATCTCAAATTCTTTCTGCATAATTTTAGAGAAATCTTGACAAAGAGATTCGTTAGTAGAACCAAAAATAATATCATCAACATATATTTGAATAATGATAATATCAGAATTTATGTTTTTAATAAATAGAGTAGAATCTATTTTACCAATAGAATATCCTGAATTTAAAAGATAACTTTTAAGTCTTTCATACCAAGCACGAGGTGCTTGTTTGAGACCATATAAAGCCTTTTTCAATTTAAAAACATGATTTTCAAAATTTTCATGAATAAAACCTGGAGGTTGTTCTACATAAACTTCTTCTTTAAGAAAACCATTTAGAAAAGCACTTTTCACATCCATTTGAAAAAGTTTAAAATCTTTAAAACAAGCGAATGATAATAACATTCTAATAGATTCAAGACGAGCAACTGGTGCATAGGTTTCATCATAATCAATACCTTCTTCTTGATTATAACCTTGTTCAACCAATCGTGCCTTGTTTCTAATTACCTGACCAGATTCATCCAATTTATTTTTGAATACCCACTTGGTACCAATAATTGAATGATCTGTTGGTCTGGGAACTAATTCCCAAACATCATTTCGTTGAAATTGGTTGAGTTCTTCCTGCATAGCCATAATCCATGAACTGTCTTCACATGCATCTTTAATGTTCTTTGGTTCAATGGTTGAGAGAAATGCACAATGTGCCATTTGCTCTATTTGGCGACGAGTTCTTACTCCATCTGTAATATCTCCAATGATTAACTCTGATGGATGATTTGGAACTTGTGCATATGCCTTAGGAAGATCTGCATTATCTGAAATAGACTCAACAGAATGTTTAGTAGCATCAATTTCATCACGTTTAATATTATCTAGAGAATTAGAAAGAGGTAATATATTCTCTTCATCATCAATGATGGGAGAGTTAGATGAGAGATTCTCATCAAATGTGACATGCATTGATTCTTCAACTGTTGAAGTTCTTTTGTTGTATACTCTGTAGGCTTTGCTACGAGTTGAGTATCCAACAAAAATACCTTCATCAGATTTAGAATCAAATTTATCAAGTGCATCTTTAGTATTTAGAATGAAACATTTACATCCAAACACTTTAAAATAAGATACACGGGGAATGCGATTAAAAAATAATTCAAAACAAGTTTTATTAAGCAATGGCCTTATAAGAACTTTATTCATAATGTAGCAGGCAGTTGCAACAGCTTCTGCCCAAAAATATTTTGGTATATTACTATCACAAAGCATTGTTCTTGCACATTCTTGTAAAGTTCTATTTTTCCTTTCTACTACGCCATTCTGAGGAGGAGCACGAGGAAAAGAAAAATTGTGTGTAATTCCATTTTCATTACAAAACTTGGTAAATGATTCATTTTCAAATTCTCCCCCATGATCACTACGAATAGTGACAATGTTAGAGGATTTGATCTTTTGAATCTTTTTACAAAATATTGAAAACTCTTCAAAAGCATCATTCTTGTTTTGCAAAAATATAACCCAAGTGTATCTAGAATAATCATCAACAATGACAAATGCATATCTACTTCTATTCAAAGAGGCTACTCTTGAAGGACCAAACAAATCTAAATGTAAGAGTTCTAATGGTCTCTTTGTTGAGATAACATCCTTTGATTTAAAAGAAGATTTGTGCATTTTTCCTTGTTGACAAGCATCACAAAAATGTTTGTGTTTGAAAGAAATATCTGGCATTCCATTAACTAACTTGTGTTTTGAAATACGTGCTAGATTTTTGAAATTTGTGTGTCCAAAACGTTTATGCCATAAAAGTGTATCATCTAATGTCATCATTAAACAATGATTATTAGTGGAAATAGACATGCATAAGATATAAATATTATTCTGACGCTTACCACGAAATAAAATAGATGACATATCAGAATCATAAATGATGCAATCATTTTGTTCAAAAACTATTTTGTAATTTTTATCGCATAACTGACTAATGGAAAGTAAGTTGTGTTTCAAACCATTAACCAGGAGAACATTTTCGATGATAGGCTGATTTGTATTACCAACTATTCCAGTGCCTATGATTTTTCCTTTGTTGTTGTCACCAAAGGTAACTGTGCCTCCTTGTTTGTAATTGACGGTTGAAAGTAGTTTGACATTTCATGTCATATGTTTTGAACATCCACTATCCAAAATCCATCTTTCCTTTTTAGGTACCTGAAAGATAAAACATTAAGCATTGGTACCCCTTTTTGAGGGTCCTTGGGATTAGATTTTTGGAAGCCAAACCCAAGTGGAGTTTGGCTTACTAAGATAATCACTAGAATAAACAATAGAATGCATATAATGAGAAATATAACTATTTCTAACTTTTAAACATGAATCCTTAGGAACCCATATACTAATTGTAGTAGGTTTCCTAGGAAATGTTTTTGAAATGTTAGTAACATTTCTTTGTGAAGAAGAAGTAGGAATGTTTACTTTCTTCGTGTAAATAAATGCATGATTCTTCTTTTGTGGTTTAACAAAAGTTGTTTTACCACAAGAGGAAGATGTGTTATAAGTTTTGGGTACATCCTTTTTAGAATATCCCAGTCCTTGTCTATGATTTGCTGGATATTGAATTTTAAGTAAATCATCGAGATTAGTCTTTCCTTTGTTAAATTTATTAACATTGGATGACATCTCGTCGTATTTCATCTTTAGTGATGTAATATTTTTATCCATTTCGGATATTTGTGTATGTAATTCTACATTCTTAGTTTTGAGAATATCATTCTCTTTACTAAGATCCAAAACTTGAGAAGAAGTATTTTCAATGTTTTTAGAAGAAGATAATTCTTGATATTTAGAAAGGAGATCATCATTATTCTGTTTCAATGATTTATGTTGACTATTCAATTTTTTGAAACGAGAATAGAGATCTTTTAAAGCATCAAGTAATTCTTCGTTATTAAAAGAACTTACCTCATCTTCATCATCTTGTGCCATAAAGCACATGTTGGCACTTTCATTTAGATCATCATCTTCATCATCTGAAGATTCATCCCATGTTGCTGCAAATGCCTTTTTCATTTTGTCAAACCTCATTTCTCTTCTGGATTGATCATTGTTAGAAGTTTTGAACTTTGCTTTGAGAAGTGGACAGTCTTTCTTCATATGTCCTGGCTTATTGCAATTAAAGCAAAGAGAAGAATCAGTATTCTTAGATTTAAAATTATTATACTTACCTTTCTGAAAGAATTTTCTGAAGTTTTTGGCAAAAAATGTCATATCATCATCTGAATCTTCATTATCTGATGTTGCGTTGAAGGCAAGTACTTTCTTCTTCTGATCTGAATCTTCTTTCTCATCTTGTAGTGTAACTTCATGGGCCATTAAGTTACCAATAAGATCTTCCATAGTTAATGTGGAAAGATCATTGGCTTCCTCAATAGCGGTGATCTTTGGACGCCATACTGGAGTTAAAGCTTTAAGAATTTTGCGAACATGTTCAAGAGAAGTGTAAGTTTTTCCAAGAGCATTTGAAGAATTTATAATATTAGTAAACCTGGTGTTCATTTCTCCAATTGTCTCTTGGTCATTCATCTTGAACAACTCGAATTTGTGAACCAAAACGGAAATCTTGGTTTCCTTCACTTTACTGGTTCCTTCATGAGTTACCTCAAGTATATGCCAAATTTCCTGAGCACTTTTGGCCTGAGATACTCGATTAAACTCATGTTTATCCATAGCACAAAATAAATCATTCATGGCCTTTGAGTTATTGGTTTTTGCAGCTTTGTCGTTGGTGGTCCAATCAGCAACAGGAGTTGTTGGCTTTTCGTATCCTGACTCTACGATGTCCCAAATCTCATAATTCATACTTTGGAGATGAATCTCCATTCGTATTTTCCAATATGAGTAATTGGAACCATCAAATAGAGGAGGACGAGTTTGAGAGTGCCCTTCAGGTTGCTGATTGTAGTTGTGAGGAACTGCGTTCATGTTTGAGGAACTTGCTGCCATCTTAACCTTGCTCTGATACCAAATGTAATTTTAGCCTATAAGGATCAATACACTAGATGGGGGGTGAATAGTGTATATTTAAAAATTGTCACAAATAAGATGTTAGTAATATTTGCAAAGATGGCGCAGAAATAAAATGATAAGTGCTGAAAATTAAATCAATTGCAAACACAGAGATTTATCCTGGTTCGGATCCTTGTGATCTTACTCCAGTCCTCTACCCCGTAGAGATTTTCAATCCACTATAATCACTTGTCCTGCAAGCACGAACTTACAAAAATGGCGACACTCCCCGTGTCCCAAACTTTGTACAATCTCTAAACAGAGATTCCAACCTGTTAAATAAGAAATAGAAAAACACCTATAGCCTTGTTATAAATTTCAGAGAATGAATTCAAGGATGGTGTTTAGAAGATGAACTTCAAGATGTAAAAGATATGTAATGAAGCGCAACACTTGAAGTTCTCTGGTTCATAAAAGAAGAAAGAGATCTATTGATATCTTCTTGCAATTATGAACACAAACAACTTTCCAAAAGTGATGTTGAAAATCCAAGTTCTTCCGTTCTTAAATGAAGAGAGAAATCTAATGATTTCTTCTTACAAATAAGAAAAGAACAACTAATGGCAGAATTACTTAAGAAGATTAAGGACTTGCTTTCAACAAAATCAGAATAAAGAAGAGGAAAGTGTGTGGAAAATGAGAGGGGGTACCCCTCCTTTTATAGGTTTTAGAAACGGTTGTGAACGGCTCTAAAAGAGACGTTGCACAACGTTCAGAAACTGAGAGGAACGTTGGAGAACGGTCAGAAACTGTTCTGGAAAGTTTCAGTCCCAAAAGCATTTTGGCATGCTACGAAAATTCGTAGCCTGCCAATTTTGAAACGGTCACAAAATTTTGGTGACGTGGAATAGATAACGGATAGATCCTTGTCTGAAAGTATCAAGTCAAAATATAACTGTTTTGGTATGCTAGGAAAAATCCTAGTAGGCTAATACTTAAAAATACGAATTTTGACTTAGGATCGAAATGAGTTAGGAGATGATGTAGATTTGAGCTTTAGGGATATATGATAAGATATAACCAAGGCCCTAAAGCTATCTAAAAAGTAAAAATTACATCATTCCGTAGATACGTGTTTCACACGTAATTTGAGTAGCAAGGTTGTTTTTGCAGAGGATCCTTGTACTTTGATCATATGCGTGATGTAAATGAATTTGCGTTGTAGCTGTACATCTGCATAGATAAAGTTAGTAACATGAAATATATTGATTTGTCACATCAAAACCTTATGGAAGAGAGGATGGAAAATACCAAGTTCCAACACTATCATCCCTGGTTAAAAGGCCATGTGCTTCGTCTGACCCAAGTTGCCGATCCCAGATGCTTGCACAGGGAAGGCTTCGTCACCAAACTCTGACGAGACTCGGCTCTTGGGAGCAAGGTTGATCGAAGTGGTGAACTCTGATCAGGAGAAGAGAATTCAACCCAGCGAGCCTCAGAGCCAGCTCCGATCTACAGCAGCATCGACCTTAACTCTGAGCCTTTGACCCCATCTTCAATTCTACACCATCGATCCCCGATCCATAGCATCGACCACATCTCTGACTTCATCGAATCGAGCCCGGGATCGGATCGCACGACAATAATTTTCGCATGATCGAGTTGATGCCTCGACAAGGGTCGATTGAACTCGAGGAATATCAACCCAGTAAGCATCATCAACCCTAGCATTTGGGCATCCTCGGCATTCAATCCACATTCTATGTCTTCCAACGATCAACCCAAAGGGTGACATCAACCCACATCCGATGTCAACCTGGCGCCTCAAATCAGAGCCCACCCACCTTCGCCTAAGCTTGATGGCTCGGATAAAAGAACCGTCGATCCTTGTCTGGACCTCATTGACCCGGATACAAGATCCATCAACCTACAGAGACTCGCTTACCCGACACTTGGTCACGCGGGGCGCCGGTCAAGTTTATGGCGCCGTTGCCGGGGAGGCAACGTGCTTGATATCTTAGGATCTCTTGAACCCTCGTGTCTAGCTCACATCCCTACCTCGCGATAATTTTCGCATTCTGGTTTTTCTTTTTCTTATTTGTTTTTCTTATTTTTATTTCTTATTTTATCTGTTTCTTTCCCACTTGTCGCTTCACGGGTGTCTGTTGTTTTTCATGCGCAGGAGTTCAAGGAGTCTTGACGACTTGATCCCCCTCGATCCAGATATTAACGCCACCCTTAGGCGTTTGGCCGCCGAGAAGCGTAGAAGGGAAGATCCCGAATCCATGGAGGAGAACACCCCACCTCACAAGTCTCTGCTGGAGTACTCGATGCCATCCATCGAGTCGACTTCTGCCATCCGATCTCCAGCTATTGCGGCCCAAAGCTTTGAGCTGAAGCCGTCTCTAGTGACATGGATCCAGCAGGACCAGTTTGCGGGTGCGCCCATGGAGAGCCCGATAGAGCACTTGGACTCCTTCTTGGAGAAGTGTGACACCTTCCGAATTAATGGTGTCACTAAAGAGGCTATCCGTCTGAAGCTGTTCCCTTTCTCTTTGCGGGACAAGGCCAAGCAGTGGTTAAGTGGGAAGGACCCCAATACTTTCAACACCTGGGAGAAGCTCTCCAACGCTTTTCTGACGAAGTTCTTTCCTCCGGGGAAGACCATGAAGCTGAGGAGTGAGATCTCCTCCTTCTCCCAGGCCAGCCACGAGTCCTTGCATGAGGCTTGGACGAGATATAAAGAGATGCAAAGAAGATGCCCTCATCATGAGCTTCCGAAGTGGCAGATTATCAATCTGTTCTACAATGGGCTGAGGGATGACCTTAAATCTTCTATGGACGCCGCGGCTGGGGGTTCCTTCATGTCCCGAAGCGAGGAAGATGCCGGGAATATTCTGGAAAACATGGCATCCAACAATGAGCGGTGGTGTGACGAGAGAGCCACACCAAGAACTGGGGGTATACACAGAGTCGAGGACGTCGACAAACTTTCGAGCAAGTTTGACTTGCTTTCGACCCAGATCTCCGCACTGATGGTTGGAGCCGGTGGAGCCGGTACACAGCAAGTTTCTGCAGTAGAGTCCGAATTCCTTGGGGAATTCGACGGTGGTGACATCTCACCACCGTTGGATCAGGCGAGCGCACTATTTTACAACCCCACGGGGAATGCGCCATATCCGCCAAGGACAAATTCCAACCCGGCCTACTCTCCCAACAACCGGAACCACCCGAATTTCAGTTACCGCCCACCATTTCAGCCCTCGCCGCCTCAGCAGCCGCAGCAACAAATTTATCAGCCGGCTAGACCACCGCAGAATCAGGGTCAGCTGCAACCATTTCAGCAGCAACCTCAGCAACAAACGTACGCTCCCAGGAATCAGCAGCCGTTCCAGCAGCAGCAGTATGGCCAACAGAGGGCCGTCTCTCCGGTTGAGTCTCTCTTGACTCAATATATTACCAACCAGGAGAGGATCAACCAAAAGCTGGAAATGGGCCAGCGGACCCTCACGGACCAAGTAACCCAGCTGGGGTTACAGGTGGCGAACCTCGCAAGGTCACAAAACCAATTGCCGCCACAACCGGAGGTGAACCCTCGAGGAGCAACACAAACATCGGCACTTGTGCACGAGCACGCGAATGTGTCCGCTATCATTCTGAGAAGCGGGACACAAATTCCTACTAGAGTGCCCCCTAGCAACCCGGAAGCACCATTGGTCGTTGAGAGACCGACTGAAAAATTAAACGACACCGGTGCTTCGTCATCAAATCCCATGACTCCGGAGGGAGTATCTGAAGAAGAGAAGAAGAAGGAGGAAGAGAGCCCAAGAGTGTATAAACCCATTGTGCCATTTCCACAACGGTTGGCTCAGGCGAAAATTGATGAGAAATATGGGAAGTTCTTCGCCATGGTCAAGGACCTAAGCCTGCAAATCCCCTTCTTAGAGGCAATTGAGACAATCCCCTCCTATGCAAAATTCTTAAAAGATTTGGTGACCAAAGGGTCGAGAAAAGAGAAAGTGGTGCTGACGGCAGAATGTAGCGCTCTTATCCAGAGGGATAACCCGCCAAAGCTCAAGGACCCGGGGAGCTTCTCTATCCCTTGCACGATCGGGGCTGTGAAGATTAATCGTGCACTCGTCGATCTAGGAGCGAGTGTTAGCTTGATGCCCTTGTCGATGCACAGAAGGATAGGAATGGGTGATTTGGAGCCCACCGGGATGACCCTACAACTAGCTGACCGGTCGGTCAAATATCCGGTGGGAATTGTTGATGATCTCCCCGTGAATGTGAGAGGGGTGCATGTGCCTGTGGACTTTGTAGTCATGGACATGCCCGAAGACGCACACACCCCCATTATCCTAGGACGGCCTTTCATGGCCACTGCTGGCGTTCTTATATATGTGAAGAACGGAAAACTCTCCTTGAACGTCAGCGGAGAGAAAGTTGAGTTTGACCTGGGACTATCTATGAAGCACCCCGACCCTCCTGATGACCTCCGGTGTAATCTGCTTGAGATAGAAGAAGAAAAGGGTGTGGAGGAGAGCTCCTGGGAGATTCTCCTGAGAAACCCCCCCCCCCGATGAATTGGGGAATTCTGAAGATGAAGAAGGCCCCGAAGACGAAGAAGCTGCTGGAAAACCAAGTGCAGCGAGAACGACCCCTCCCGGGTTCCCCAAGTTTCCTCCTGTGAAGAGAACGGGGAAAGAGCTCACGGACCTCACTAAAGACGAGGTCCGAATCCTGAAAAAGATGGCGGGAAGCGCCAACACCAAGGAAAAGCCCCCGGATCTCAAGAACAAAGGGGGGGTGGTCGAGCAAGTATTTTTCCAGCCGCTGACTACCCCGAGCGCCTTCAGCTCCAACAAGGAAGAGATGCCTAAGATTGGGCATCACCCGTATCAGCCACCATGAGCATCTCTTGCGGGCGTCGAGCCAACGACGTTAAACAAGTGCGCTTCATGGGAGGCAACCCATGTTCTAAACTTTTTCTCTAATTTTTAGCGTTATTTTTTTTACTTTACTTTATCTATTTCTATAAATAAAGTCAGCCGCGAGAACATCCGTTAGGGGACTTAATCAAATTTCTTGGTTTTTGCAGGAAACAAGCCCCAACCGATCGGGTGATAACTCACCCGATCGGGTGATAACTCACCCGATCGGTTGGGATGCATCAGATACATGCCGAGATCTGTCCCCGAATGAACCGATCGGTTGAGTAATGAAGAGACCGGGTGGCAGACCGGGTGAGCTGGGGAGAACTCTCGGAAAATTTTGAGAAATATCAACCGATCGGTTGAGTTTGAGCGCGATCGGTTGACCTGACCGGGTGAGAAGCCCTAAGTTCTCGGGAAATTTAGTGGAGCGGCCAACCGATCGGTTGAAAAGTCAACCGACCGGTTCGCCTGTAGCATTTCTTCGGCAAGATTTTCGACCCAACCGTCAACCGATCGGGTGACAAGTCACCCGGTCGGTTCGACTTAAAATCCTATATAACCACCCCCGACACCCGTTCGTTTTCTCCCTCGCCCGATCGCCCGACCCTCTGCTGTTTCGTCTCCCATCGTGCGCCTTCCTACTTTCTTCCCCAAGATCAGCCTCGATCTTCTTCCCCAACCATTTCCCTACCCATCCATCATCACTTCTCCCCCATTCCCCCGCCATCTCCCTACACACAATCCCTAGATTTCCCCCATCCCCCCCCCCCTGTTTCGGAACTTGTCGAAGAGATCGCTGCGGCTTCCAATCAAGCAGCATCGGGGCATCCACGAGCAGCTATCTTCATCTAATTTTGGGTAACCTCGCTCCTTTACTTAATTTTAATCTTTTCCCAAATATTCTGTCTGCTTGTTGTTCGTATTTTGTGTTTGTGTTGAATTCGCTGTATTCTCACACACCCACGCGCACAAACAACACCGACACAATGCCTCCCCGCCGTATTAAACCCACCGACGCTAGCTCTTCGAACCCTAGGCCCACCCGTCGTACCCGTCGCACACAACCTCCCACCTCCAACCCATCCACCACACCACGCACCAGTTCCCCACCTCCAGATTACGATCCCGAATATGGGATGCAATTCCAATCCGATGACCATGCCGACCGATTCACGGCCATGGTCCTCCTTGCTGGTCAGGGTGGTAGGATAACCCAAGAATCCGTCGACCGTGACCTCCCCTTCCTTCAAAGCTTCGTTCGCCACATCCGCGAAGACCCACCCAACGTCTCCGAGCTCCACATTCCACCCCCCATGACCCCTGGTCCCCTGCGCTGGCCCCCGTCACCACCCCCAGAGGGTGGTGCCCCTGCTTGATTTTTCTCTCCCGCTTTTGCCCCCCCCCCCCCACTTTTGTGCCCATCTGTCTTTTCGGGGCCCTACTTTGTCTCTATCGGAGGGAGGGGACTATTTGCGTGATTGTTTTCTTGATTTACCTTTTTCTTTGTTTTGTTTTTGACGCCCCCTTGCTTATATCTGGAGTTCATTGATCATATCATTTCGCTAGCACTTTCTGATCTAGCTTGGGGGACGTCTGTTTTGGTGTGCTGTCGTGTTTTGTTTGTTTTTCTCATTTTTGTGTGTGTGCTTGTTTTTCACTTTTTGAGTGTCGTGTCGTGTGATTTTATCTTTACTTTTCTTTTCGTATTGTTTGATTTTGTTCTCAATCTTTCTCTCTTTTTCATTTTCATCTATGTGTTTTCCTCGTTTTCATTTCTTTTCGTGTCTGTGCTTATTCCCCCCCCCCCATTTTCATTGCCCTCCCGTACTCACTCATATTGCATTGAGGGCAATGCAAACTTCAGCTTGGGGGAGTCGCACTGTGTGCGTCGTTTGTGTCCTTCTTTTTCGTTTTTTTGTGTCGTCTTCCATCGTGTTTTTCTTTTTTTTTCTTTTCTTCTTTTTTCTAGAGATGAATCCTATGATGAATCGCCACAAAGTCACACACACCTAGCATTGCATCGATAATCACACTCACTAACCTTAGGATTCCGAGTCCTCTTGCATTTCACGCATCGTGGGTCCACTTAGCTTTTTGTGAGTCGTGTGTCATGACTAGCAATTGGTGTGCTTCTGCCTTGTGATTTTACTTTATATACCTGTCCAGGAATGACCCCTAGATTATCATGCTCCGATATTGAATATGCGGTATTTGCTTCTATATGCATGCTATATATATATCGTATACTTCATTTCACATGCGTCGGGATTCCACAACTAAGGACTAGGATAACCCAATTAGCCTGAGCTCTATTTAGCAAGAATAGCCGCCTTTGCCCGAGTGTTTAGATTTCGACTTCTTTTTTGTTTTACTTGGTGCAAATCCCCTCGTCGTGTACCGTTCTCCCACTTGGGAGAGTACACATGTGTATAGCCAATATCCCAAAAATCAAAAAGAAAAGAAAAGAAAAAGATTGTACAGCCAAAAAAGGCCAAAAAAATATGCAAATACCCAAAACCCAAAAAAAAATTCCCGTGTGAATATTTTCATACTTGCCAAGAATAAAGGGAAGGCGAGAATTTGCACCGAGTGTTCTTCTCCACATCATCTCAACCCCCGTCGTTATCAAAGACACTTGGCTTAGGAGCTATTTAGCTAGTATCTAGGCTATAGTGGCGTGATTTCCTTAACCCTGGTTGTGGAGTCCCCGATGCATGATACGCTCCTATTCTCTCTATTCTCATGCATGCTCGAACTTATATTCGCCGCTTAATTCAATTCGATTCGATATTTGGGTCATATCTTGGATTTGTGTATATCGAGCCTCGTAGCACATCGTAGAAAGCATCACCATTTGCTAGCACACGACCACGCTCACTCGCGCTTCACTGCGTGGACCCACGACACTTATTTGGACTCGCTTTCTTAGGTTTAGTGGTGTGATTTGGCGTTTGCTTGCTGGGTGTGTCGTTTTTGATTTTGATGGCTCTGATGGACGATCTAGGTAGAGTTTTCTTTTTCTTTCTTCCTCTCTATTTTTCCCTTCCGAGCTCCCACTCTCACTCGTCTTCCTCGAGGACGAGGAAGAGTTCAGCTTGGGGGATTTTGACGTGCGTCTATATTTCATATATTCACGCACGTTTTATTTTGTGTTTCTCCGTGTTTTCCGCCGTCTCTTATTTGTTTTCGTATGTTTTCCCGTTTTCTTTCACTTTTCTTTGTTTGTCCATGATTGCAGGAGTTCGACCACATAGGGGACCTTTTACGATGATATCCCAAGTCCCCGAAGCAACGGGAAAAGTCACGCGTGATCCAGGGGGTCAAACGGCGAAGTATTCATCTTTCTGCCCCTCACCCGGTCGGTTGGTCATCTCCAACCGATCGGGTGATGCACGCGTGCACCAACCGGTCGCTACCGCAGCTCACGAAGAAGTCACCCGACCGGTTCACAGACCGGTTCTGCGGGCGGCTGTTCTCTGTCTTTTCGAGCAGAATTCCAACCGATCGGGTGACTCTCACCCGATCGGTTCATCTGTAGCTGAGAAAAAGAGCTGAAGACACGGGCGTCGAACCGACCGGTTCACCCGACTCCTCCAAGATCCAACCGGTCGCTCAAGAACTCACCCGATCGGTTCATGAGATCGGGTGAAAACTCGCCGTTTTCTGTGATTTATCTGTAACGGATCAACCGATCGGTTGACTTGTCACCCGATCGGTTGATCTGAAAATCTATATACAGGACCCCTAGGGTTCCAGAAACGAGGGAGTTGTATTTTTTTACTGTTTTATTTCCTTGTGACGGCTGTAATTGTTACTCTTAAGTAAGTTTTCAGATCTTTCTAATTTTTTAGTATTGTCTTTACTACTCCTTTACTTCCGCATTGCAATTGTCGGATTATCATTCTAACGGTTAAATTTCATTTAGATTGCTTTTTCATGAATTTTTGTGAGTAGTTCCCAAATCTGGGATTTTGGTGGAAGCCCCTTCGGGGGCTCTTCCCGATGCGTTCATAGGGTTAGGGAATCGATAGGGAGTAGGAATCTAACGGTTACGCGGGGCGTTTCATTGTCATCGGCGGGAAAAAGACCGCCTTTGACCGTCGGGCCAAGGGGGAATAAACTTGGCGGTTGACTCCCTAGCCAAAGCTCACGCCCTTAGCGTAGACGCCGAATCCTAGCACGCGGGAGCGGCAGGATGAGACGTCGGGAGATATCGTTGCGGACTTAGTGCTCCCGGGATCGATCAGTGTTTATGGACACTGGAGTGCCCACTGATCGAATCCGGGAAGTCCGGTGTATCATCCTGGGCACCGACCGGAATATCGGGTCCATGGGACGCCGGTACCACTTTCAGAGGCAACGTCTCACCATTAGACCCTAATCCCGATCGCTATCCATACCCGTAGGCCGTAGCGGCGAGAGCCTCTCGTCGGGTCGGAAACCAAAGTCCCGGGTTTACTTTCTTTTTGTTCATACGCTTTCATTTCCTTTCGTGACAACCAACCACCGATTCGGGCTAGCTCGCCCCTCGGGGTGATTTAGGTCCTACCTGACCCAAGCACAACCTCGCCTCCCTGAGTTCGATATTCCCGCACCCTACACTAACCGTGAAACTTGCGGTAAACGACACCGCGCCGCCGCGCATATCACGCGGGGCGCCGGTCACATGGGTGGAGGGTGCTCCGATCAACACCTCACTAACTCTCAAGGGCTCGATCACACAACAAACTAAGCATGAGGCGAGTAGATAATCCACTTCGCAAGTTAAGCTCCAAGAGGAAGGACAGTATCCCAGCTCTATAATCTGTCTCCAATTTCAGCTATGCAATCTCTATACTAGTTATATAATTCCTTTATCCTTTTTTCAAGACAACCCAAGTTTATTTGTGTGTGTCAGGACATCGGTCAACAAGGCATGATAAAATTTTTATCATGTTGACCAAAGAAGGCCGCACGAATACCCATGGAAGAAATGCCTTCTTACGCGAGGAATCTCGAGGGCAAGGTGTAGAATTGGAAAAATATCTTGAAGATAGATTCTTTGGCTCAAATCCAAATTCAGCAATCCAACAGGGCTTCGATCAACGGAACAACAGATCCGCCAACAGTAGGGCTTCGATCAACGGAACACCGGATCCACCAACAGTACATGGCATATTCGAGGCTCAATCCGAGTGATCGACCCAAGCTGCCAGAGCTCAGTGATTTGCCAAGGGAATTCTCGCTTCCGTCCATCCAAGATGCCAAGCTCGGTGAGCTTCCAAAGTTTACGTACCAGTCGATCAACCAAGCACGCCTTAACACGCCCTTCGTCTCGAGGGTGCTTCGACCCCGTCGAGCTCCGATCACCAGAGGAGGGTCCAAGCATCGTTTGACAGATTGCAAGCCACCCCAAGCACCGATTGACCCAGATCAAGGCACCCCGGGCTTTGATCGACAAGGATCTGTGCCTCGTGCCTCGATCGAGAAGGATCTGAGCCTCGTTCGTTGCAGCAAATATCTGCCTCGCTCGACGAAGCTCGATGGCTATCTCTTGACTCCTCCCTTAAGTTGATGGCGAATCGTCCGACCTTCCCATGGCTCGAGGGAGATTCCTTCGACCCATACCTTCGGAGACAGCTCCAGCAAGATCCGATCGCTTCCGACCCTCTCCCGGGACGACGCCATCTGATCCGAGGCACCATGTCGCTCCATGTCGCTTCATCCATTGGGCATGACCTGACTCAACGAGGGAGTTCGGCGAGCTCCAGCTACAGATTCGTGCTTCCCATACTGGTTCGAGCCTCCCAGCTACGATTGACCCAGATCCGGTCGAGCATCGGTCAGTAGACGTCGGGGCTCCCCGGCTCTGATCGCTCAAAACTGGAGCTCCCCCACTTCGATTGACAGAAATCATGGCAGCCGCGCTCCATCTGAGCAGAGCCGCCCCTGCCTCGTCAATGCTAAAACGGAGCTCCCAGCGCCTGATCCGAGCCCCCGGTCCTATTTTGCTTCATACTCAAATCTAGCCCTGTTGAGTCGAGCTCGGATCTTCGCAGCCCAGAGATCGACTTCAAGCGCCAGCTAGGATCCGTTCTCAATTAGTCGAAGGCTCGAACTTGATCAGTCGTCGTCGACTCGCAGCTCGAATTAGGGTCGGGCACCTGAGTGTTGGACATACGGAGGTCCACCAGCACGCAACTGGATCCGACATCACCGACCGCGTCATCCCCATCATCAGATTGTCAAGAACCAAATAGCTCTCAGCGCGACAAAACTGGACAATGGGCTCTATCTCACCCCCGGGATTTTTTATCTGCCATCCGCTGGCACCACCTCATCCGGATCATCTTCGGCCTATGACACGGTAGCATCAACCGCCAGAAACGAGGATGCTGAAGCAATCTGGAGAAGCAGAATGACCTGTACCAGCGTGACTTCCAGCGACTCAAAGTTTGCAATCTCCCTAGGTGAACCCGAGGCGTGGAGGGGGCAAGGATAATGTGCACGGGAGATGTAACGACTGGTTTTTCATGTACCCGGATTATTTATATTATATATATGTTTTGGAGGATTTTCTCCTCATGTGTGGCTTTCGTCTACGTAGCTTTCATTTCGATCGTTTCGTCGTGATTTCTAGCTTCTTCCTTAGAATCGTCGATTTCAGAGTAGGTCATTCGTGACGGGCTTCATATCGGTCATATCTTGCTGTTAGATCAAGCCTAGGAGTCTTAGAAATCGATCCCGAAGCTTCGCGCTCCATTTCGGAACTTTCGGTGCACGTTAGCCGGTACAAGAAGGGGAACCGACCCGAGTAGGTCATTCGTGGACGTTGTTCTAATATTGTTTTGCCATGGCAGCGATCTCACCCCCGTAGTTAGCATTTGTGTGACGGCCTCGTTGATCGTCATCCTCGGTGCTAGGCAAGTGAAACTTGCCACTTAGGGTTTTAGGCCATGTCTTAGGCCATTTGCTTGTTGTAGGCGTAGAAGAGACTACGCGACGAAATGATACTCGCCTAGACGCAATCTTAGGAACTAGCTTGACAACGAAGCTAGATCCGACATTATCATGTTGCATAACTACCATGTCATGTTTAATTTCCATTAACGGTACGCGAATTAATTGTCATGTCATTGCATTCTTTAAGTGTTCCCGTGATTGCGTAGCTCTGCTACACCTTGTGAAATGATTGATGCTAGGGGCACCCCTATACCAAATGAAATACGCTCCTGGGTCGTGATCCAAGAAACGAGCTCTTGTGCGGGGCAACCCTGGCTCATTTACTGAGCTCGTGTACGGGGACCCTGGCTCATTTACACGTGGGTTTTGGGGTAAGAGTTTAGCAGCCAATCAACTGGGAGTCTGGCCGATCAGCAACTGCAGTGGTAAGACGTAAACTCTGGGTTCTGGGGTAGTGTTAAGCAGCCAATCAGTGTGAATGTCCAACAGTTCAACTGTAAGGCGTAAACATCTACAAATAACTTGAAACGTGATTTGTGAAAAGATTGAGATTGTTAGTAGATTGGCTACTCTTGACATGCCCCGATAATTGTCTCTTGTACTTGTTGTTACACCATGTCTTACTTGTGCACTCTCACCATACTGCCATGTCATGCATACTATAACTGTTAGGTTGTTAGTTTACTTTCAGTTTCCTTGCCCAAGTCTTTTAGACTTGCTGACATGTGCCCCTCTCTCTTTTGGGTGACACATGTTAGATCCTGAGCCTGAGTTCGTTGTTGAGGACGAGGTGTTTGCGGACGCTGAGCCCGAGCCTGTGTTTGACGAGGACTTCATGGACACGGGTGATCAGTCGTAGAGACTGTTTTGTTGTCGTTTAGACTGCTTTTGTTGTCGGTGCGTAGCACCAATACTTTGTGTCGTGTTGGTTTTTGTTGACCTTGTTCTGGGCCTTTAGACTCTTTCCTTTAGCCTGGTGGCTTTTCTTTGTTGTTGAACTTATTTTAATGTTGGACAAATTCTAAGATTTGAGATTTTATTTCTGTCTCTCTATGTGTTATTATTGTTGTTCCGTTTGTGGTTACAAGGACCTGCTTATGTTTTATTGACGCTTATCGGGTTTGGGGCTTCACAGCTCCACTCTCGTGCGGACCTTTTCACGTCTCGCCTCCATTTTAGGGAAGCGGGGCGTGACAGGTTTTGTTGGTGGCCCATGCAGGTCCCTCTGTAACTGCGAATTGTCGGAATAGCGATAGTAATATTAGAATTTCCAATAAACTAAGTTCGACATCCGAGTCATGAGCTATGAGTCTAATCTGTTTCGTTTCTGTGTCATTAGATGACAGGAAGGCGATTTACCCGTGGTGGTGGTAGCGGGCCCCCTCATGACGAGGAGCCTGAGCGGGAGCCCACCAATGGGGAGATGATGCGGATGGTGCTTCAGATGATGCAGGTGCAGCAAAGCGTGCTCCTGTAAGTCCAGAATGCTCCAGTTGTTCGGGGTGCTCGGGCACTTCCGGAGGCCCCTCGCTCCGAGCCGGGAGCGAAGCAATTTCAGGAGCTGGGTCCAGCTTATTTTGATGGGACTGAGGGTCTCCTAGCTGCCAATGAGTGGATTTGGAACATAGAGGATAATTTGAAGATGGCGAAGATCACCCCGGCTGGATGGGTTGATCTGGCGAAGAGGCAACTCAAGGATAATGCTCGGAACTGGTGGGATGCGGAAGAGAAGATGTTGGAGGAGCCAATAGCTTGGGCTACCTTTAAGTCCAGTTTCGATGAGGAGTTCTTTCCGAAGGCTGCTAGGAAGGAGATGCTGCAGCGCTTCATTGATCTGAAGCAAGGGAGCTCGACGGTGGATCAGTACCACCAAGAGTTCACGAGGCTGAGTCGGTTCGCACCAAAGATGGTGCAGGATGCTGATGAGAGGGCTCAGAGGTTCCTGCAGGGACTTTCTTTGGAGCTACAGAGTTTTGTGTCTTCCTCTGATCTGGACTCTTATCAGAAGGTTCTGGTAGCTGCGAGAAGGTAGGAGCTGAACCTGAGCCAGAGGAGAGGGCATGTTGCTGGAGCTGGGAAGAGGCCTATGGAGCAGGCCAAGGCGGTGGTTAGGCCTGGTTTCAAGCCTAATCATCCGGTGCAGTTCAAGAAGCCAGGAGGGCCTATTCTGAAGACTTGCCATTTCTGCAGCAAGCCTGGCCACATCAAGGATCAGTGTATGAAGTTTCTGGGCCAGTGTTTGGTTTGTGGTGATGCTTCTCATGTTGTGAGGGATTGTCGGCATGCGAATCAGCTGCGGAGGGCACCTGTTGCAACACAGCCGTTGCAGCAGAGAGTGCCTGTTCCTGCCGGTCGTGGAGCACCTCTTGTCCCTCAGGGGCAGGCTTTTCGGCAAGCTGTTCCGCCGAGGAGGCAGGCTTTTCTGATGACCGCTGCGGAAAACGGAGCTGTGGATGAGGTTATCGCAGGTAATCCTTAATCTAGCTGTTGCTTTCCTAGTTAGTTGATTGTTAGATTATGTTGGTTGCTTGAATATGATTGTATGCTAGACTAGGGTTTGATTGTTAGACTGTTTGTAGGTGTGATTCTGGTTTGCACATTTCCTGCACGAGTCCTTTTTGACTCAGGTGCATCGATGTGCATTATTTCTCGGAGCTTCGTGGAGAAGCATTCCTTGTCGACGTCCCCTCTTCCGAAGAGTTGGAATATCGTTACAGGAAATGGCGTGGTCTCAGTGCATCTTGGTTGCAATTTTTGCTCGATGGTGGTCTGTGAACATGAGCTTTACGCTGATTTCATTGTCCATGACATCATCAACTATGATGTGGTCCTTGGGATGGATTGGCTTGCGAGCTTCTATGCTACAATCGATTGTCGTCGGAAGAAGGTGGTGTTCGAGATTCCCGGACACCCAGTATTTGAGTTCTGCCGGGATAGCAGTTCGCTTGGCCCTGTCAGGTTCCGGGCCAGACCGGTGGAGTTGGTGGCTATGCAGATGGAGCTGGAGAGGCCAGCTGTTGTGCGGGACTTTGATGACGTCTTCCCCGAGGAGATGTCTGGATTGTCGCCCGATCGAGCTCTGGAATTTTCTATTGATCTTGTTCCGGGAGCGCAGCCGATTTCGAAGGCACCATATCGTATGGCACCCGCTGAGTTGGAGGAGTTGCGGAAGCAGCTGGATGAGCTTTTGCAAAAGGGTTATATCAATCCTAGTGTGTCTCCGTGGGGAGCACCGGTGTTGCTGGTAAAGAAGAAGGATGGTTCGCGTCGTATGTGCGTGGACTAGGGAGTTGAATGCGGTAACCATCAAGAATAAATACACGTTGCCTCGTATTGATGATATTTTTGATCAACTTGGAGGTTCGAGGGTGTTTTCGAAGTTGGATCTGAGGAGTGGTTATCATCAGCTGAAGGTAAAAAGGGAGGATGTTCCGAAGACAACTTTCAGGACGAAGTATGGACATTACGAGTTTGTGGTTATGCCTTTCGGTGTAACCAATGCACCCGCAGTTTTCAAGAATCTGATGAATCTGATTTTCTACGACTTTTTGGATAAGTTTGTCGCTATCTTTATTGACGACATTCTGATCTATTCGAAGTTGGAAGAAGAGCATGCCTCGCACTTGAGGACGGTGTTGGAGATTTTGAGGAAGCATCGGCTGTATGCTAAGTTTTTGAAGTGCGAGTTTTGGTTGGACAGAGTTGCTTTTCTGGGGCTTGTGGTGACAGGAGATGGTATTTCAGTGGATCCCGAGAAGATCAGGTCCATCAGAGAGTGGCATGTTCCGCAGTCAGCATCTGAGATCCGGAGTTTCCTTGGGCTTGCCGGTTACTATCGGCGTTTCATTAAGGACTTTTCTCGTATTGCTGAGCCGTTGACCAGATTGACTCAGAAGGATGTACCATTTGTTTGGTCGGGTGATTGTGAGAATGCTTTTGGCGTTCTGAGGGAGAGATTGACGACTGCCCCTATTCTTGTTGTGCCTGATCGCAGCTGTGGATTTGAGATCTTTTGCGATGCTTCTGGCAAGGGTCTCGGTTGTGTGTTGCATCAGCACGGGCATGTTGTGGCATATGCATCTCGTCAGCTCAAGGTTCATGAGAAGAATTATCCGACGCATGACTTGGAGTTGGCTGCTGTTGTGTTTGCGCTCAAGATTTGGATGCACTTCCTGCTGTGTGAGAAAGTGAAGATCTTCACCGATCACAAAAGCTTGAAGTATATTTTTACTCAGAAGGAGCTCAACATGCGACAGCGTCGATGGTTGGACCTCATGGCGGATTATGAGATTGATTTGCAATATCACCCTGGCAAAGTGAATGTGGTTCCTGATGCGCTGAGTAGTCTTCCAGCGATGATGTCGTTGACTTCGCAGTGGAGATTGCAGCAGGATTTTTGCGAGTCTGGAATTGAGGTTGTTCTTCCTGGGGAGGCTTCTTCGTTGATGTGTATGCATATACAGTCGACGATCGTGGATCGGATTAAGGTTGGCCAGGTTGGAGATCCGAAGTTGGTAAAGATTCGGGAGCAGGTGGAAGCCGGTCTACGGACTGACTTTTTGATTCATGAGGATGGCTCGCTGAGGTTTGGAGCTAGGTTGTGTGTGCCAGCTGGGGATATTAGAGAGGAGTTGATGGTGGAGGCACACAGTTCGCCGTATTCTGTGCATCCTGGTGGGACCAAGATGTACAAGGATCTTCGCCTGAACTATTGGTGGTATGGTATGAAGAGGAGTGTGGCTCGGAGTGTGGCCAAGTGTTTGGTTTGCCAGCAAGTGAAGGCGGAGCATCAGCGTACGGCCGGGTTGCTACAACCGCTTCCGATTCCAGAGTGGAAGTGGCAACACATCACTATGGATTTCGTGACTGGACTACCTCGGAGTCCGAAGCTGAATGACGCGATTTGGGTGATTGTAGACCGATTGACCAAATCCGCGCACTTTATTCCATTTCGAGTAGGACAGTCTACCGAGGCGCTAGCGAGGAGATATATGAGGTAAATTCTTTTACCCTCCGTTTTTATTTCCTTTTCCTAGTATAGATGGTGATGTAACGTGAATCGTGCAGGAGATCGTACGACTTCATGGAGTCCCCGTGAGTATCGTGTCGGACAGAGACACGAGGTTCACATCTCAGTTCTGGCAGAGTTTGCAGAAGAGTTTGGGTACCCGTCTGAGTTTCAGCACGGCGTACCATCCGCAGACGGATGGCCAGTCCGAGAGGACGATTCAGATCTTGGAGGACATGCTGAGGGCGTGCATGTTGGATTTCAAGGGTTCGTGGGAGGACCATCTACATATGGTAGAGTTTTTCTACAATAACAGTTTCCAGGCGAGTATTGGCATGGCGCCTTTCGTCGCGCTTTATGGGAGGAAATGTCGATCGCCATTGAGTTGGGATGACGTTGGTGATCGGGAGCTGTTAAGACCTGAGATGATTGTGGAGGTCGTGGATGTTGTCAGGAACATTCGGGAGAGGTTGAGGATTGCTCAAGACCGTTATAAGCATTGGGCGGATGCTAAACACCGTCCTTTGGAGTTTCAGTCGGGTGACCATGTGTTCTTGAAGATTTCCCTGAATCGTGGTGTGATTCGCTTTGGGAAGCGAGGGAAGTTGAGCCCGTGATACATTGGACCGTTTGAAGTTTTGGAGAAGGTTGGCGAGGTAGCTTACCGCTTAGCCTTGCCGCCATCTTTGGAAGGAGTTCACAATATTTTCCATGTGTCGCAGCTTCGTCGATACATTAGCGATCCATCTCATGCTGTGGATTTCTCGGAGATTACCGTTCGCCCCGATATGACGTATAACCAGCAGCCAGTGCAGATTCTGGACAGACGTCAGAAGTCACTCCGAAACAAGGTTGTCAATCTTGTGAGGGTGATGTGGCGACGGCTCGCCTGGAGAGTCTACTTGGGAGAATGAGGATGAGATGCGAGAGAGTTTCCCACTTTTGTTTCCGGACACGTGAGTGTTGGGAAATTCCGAGGACGGAATTTTTCTTAAGTTGGGGAGGATGTAACGACTGGTTTTTCATGTACCCGGATTATTTATATTATATATATATATGTTTTGGAGGATTTTCTCCTCATGTGTGGCTTTCGTCTCCGTAGCTTTCATTTCGATCGTTTCGTCATGATTTCTAGCTTCTTCCTTAGAATCGTCGATTTCAGAGTAGGTCATTCGTGACAGGCTTCATATCGGTCATATCTTGCTGTTAGATCAAGCCTAGGAGTCTTAGAAATCGATCGCGGAGCTTCGCGCTCCATTTTGGAACTTTCGGTGCACGTTAGCTGGTACAAGAAGGGGAACCGACCGACTAGATGACGATTTAGTCGGTCGGCAAACCTTCATGGACCGACTAGTGGGCTTTGTTAAAATGTTCAGGAGTTACTTTTTGTCGTTAGTCGGTCTAAGAACATTTGTCGACCGACTAGGTTGCAAACTAGTCGATCAGCAATTGTTCTTTAACCGACTAGTTCTATGATCATTTTTGATGTCAAGTATTGTTCATTCTTAGTCGGTCTAAGAACGTTCATCGACCGACTAGATGCGAAACTAGTCGGTCAGTAGTTGTTCTTTAACCGACTAAATCTAAATCCTATTTTTGTACAGGAGTTACTGTTTGGACTTAGTCGGTCTGCGTTGGTCAACCGACCGACTAGTTCTCGAACTAATCGGTCAGTGGTTGCTCTTTGACCGACTAATCAGTGTCGAAACCCTAATTTCTGGGCAGCCGCCGGCTGTGCCTATTTAAACCCCCCAAACGTTTTTCTTTTCTTCTTTCACTTCTCCTGAGCCTCCTTATTCCCCAAATCATCATCCATCTAACCCTAGCCCTCCTCCTTCATCAAGAGTCCATTCCCCTCTCCATTTAGGCCGGCCACCTCCTCTAGGTCGCCGGAAAACCCCCAAAAATCCCCAAAACCCCATTTCTCCATATTTTCTTCCCATTTCCAGACCTGAACCCTAGGTTTCCCTGGATCGTTTCTTCCGTCGCCGTGCTTGCTCGACATCGTTCTTCCGCTCCGATACGGTAATAAATAGATCTCTTAATATTCTCATAACCCATTTGTGTTTTTGTGAAACCCTAATGAAACTAGGTTGGACGTTGTTCTAATATTGTTTTGTCATGGCAGCGATCTCACCCCCGTAGTTAGCATTTGTGTGACGGCCTCGTTGATCGTCATCCTCGGTACTAGACAAGTGAAACTTGCCACTTAGGGTTTTAGGCCATGTCTTAGGCCATTTGCTTGTTGTAGGCGTAGAAGAGACTAGGCGACAAAATGATACTCGCCTAGGCGCAATCTTAGGAACTAGCTTGACAACGAAGCTAGATCTGACATTATCATGTTGCATAACTACCATGTCATGTTTAATTTCCATTAACGGTACGCGAATTAATTGTCATGTCATTGCATTCTTTAAGTGTTCCCGTGATTGCGTAGCTCCGCTACACCTTGTGAAATGATTGAGGCTAGGGACACCCCTATGCCAAATGAAATACGCTCCTGGGTCGTGATCCAGGAAACGAGCTCTTGTGCGGGGCAACCCTGGCTCATTTACTGAGCTCGTGTACGGGGACCCTGGCTCGTTTACACGTGGGTTTTGGGGTAAGAGTTAAGTGGCCAATCAACTGGGAGTCTGCCCGATCAGCAACTGATGTGGTAAGGCGTAAACTCTGGGTTCTGGGGTAGTGTTAAGCGGCCAATCAGTGTGAATGTCCAACAGTTCAACTGTAAGGCGTAAACATCTACAAATAACTTGAAATGTGATTGGTGAAAAGATTGAGATTGTTAGTAGATTGGCTACTCTTGACATGCCCCGATAATTGTCTCTTGTACTTGTTGTTACACCCTGTCTTACTTGTGCACTCTCACCATACTGCCATGTCATGCATACTATAACTGTTAGGTTGTTAGTTTACTTTCAGTTTCCTTGCCCAAGTCTTTTAGACTTGCTGACATGTGCCCCTCTCTCTTTTGGGTGACACATGTTAGATCCTGAGCCTGAGTTCGTTGTTGAGGACGAGGTGTTTGCGGACGCCGAGCCCGAGCCTGTGTTTGACGAGGACTTCGTGGACACGGCTGATCAGTCGTAGAGACTGCTTTGTTGTCGTTTAGACTGCTTTTGTTGTCGGTGCGTAGCACCAATACTTTGTACCATGTTGGTTTTTGTTGGCCTTGTTCTGGGCCTTTAGACTCTTTCCTTTAGCCTGGTGGCTTTTCTGTGTTGTTGAACTTATTTTAATGTTGGACAAATTTTGAGATTTGAGATTTTATTTCTGTCTCTCTATGTGTTATTATTGTTGTTCTATTTGTGGTTACAGGGACCTGCTTATGTTTTATTAACGCTTATTGGGTTTGGGGCTTCACAGCTCCACTCTCGTGCGGACCTTTTCACGTCTCGCCTCCATTTTAGGGAAGCGGGGCGTGACAGGAGGACACCAACTACCTCCGCCTTCCGAGCTCACCTAACGGCAACGGAGCAGAAACTGAGGCGACGACGCGAAACCTCCGCCGACTCCATTTCCGGGGAGCGAGCCTAGCTGCCGATATAGACCTGCCAAGGACCTTTGCAGTTGTTCGAGCTTGCCATTTATCTCAATAGTGGCTTGAGGGCCATGCCGGTGACCACGTCATCGACACTGGACCTCCGACCAGGTCGATCCGAGCCCCCTGATCCGAGACTGCGCACCTAGGATGCCTCTAGTACTGGAAGAGTTCATTTCCTGATCTCTCTACTCCCAACAAATCTTTGTGGCCTCGAAGAAATCCCCCCAGCACATCTTTCTTCAACAAAATAAGAAGAGTGATCAGATCAAAACCATAAGATCTGAGGGCAGTTCTCGAGTCAAGGCACCCGTCCGATCCAGCATAGTCCGAGCTCAAAGCCATGTTGCCGGCCATGACGAGCTCTCTTCACAAACCAGGCCAAAGCAACGTTATCCGAGCTCAAGCATCCAAGCAGCTCCTCCGACCGTGGGCGAGCCAGACTAACCGAACCACTGTCGTTCAAGTTTGAGCATCCAAGCAGCTCCTCCGACCGAGGCCATGACCGAACCACCGTCGTTTGAGTTCGAGCATCCAAGCAGCTCCTCCGATCGTGGACGAAGCGGTCTGACCGAGCCACCGTCATCTGAGTTTGAGCATCCAAGCAACTCCTCCGACCGTGGCCGAGCCGATCTGACCGAACCACTGTCGTCCGATTTGAGCGTCTATACAGCTCCTCCGACTGTGCTGCTGGACCCCCGCTTGCCGAGATGTCAGCCCCACCAACCAATCCGACTAAGCTGCTCGCCCGGACTCCGTTCAGATATCCGAGCAGCCCTTCCGAATGGCCACCATAGCTACAGCTAGATGAATGGCCCTGACCGGACTGTCGAACTGCTCCCGCATCCCCTCGAGCTATGCGAAGTAGTTGCATAGCGCCACCATGGAAGCTTTGAAAGTCTTCACAATGTCCTCACCCCTTCATCAGCCATAAGTCGAGGGGCAACTGCCCTTGAAACCGAATGAACGGATCGGTCGTAAGGCTAGGGGCAACTCTCCGAGGCGACCGACCAGGTCGACCGTAAGGCTGGGGCAACTTCTCCAGCTGGCCGATCACTCGATCGACTGCAAGTCTGAGGGGTAGCCCCCCTAGCGGGCCGACCGACCCGTCGATCATAAGGCTGAGGCAACTCCCTCAGCAGACTGACCAGATTGACTGTAAGGCTGGGGGCAACTCCCTCAGCTGGGTGATCACTCGATTGACCATAAGACTGGGGGTCGCCCCCCAGCGGGCCAATCGAACCGTCGATCATAATGCTGGGGGCAACTCCCACAGCGGACCGACCAGATTGATCGTAAGGCAGGGGCAACTCCCCCAGCTGGTCGATCATTCGATCGACTGTAAGCCTGAGGGGTAGCCCCCCAGCGGGCCGACTGACCCGTCGATCAGAAATATGGGGCAACTCCCCCAGCGGACCGACCACATCGACTGTAAGGCTGGGGGCAACTCCCCCAGCTGGTCGATCTACTCCTTCGTCAGCCGTATGTCGAGGGGCAACTTCCCTCGCCACCGAACGAATCTCAGATCGACAACTTATTGTCACTAGCCAACTCCGCAAGTCGGATCAATTTTACAAAAGGAGCATCTTCTCCCCCCTAATACCACATCTCCCGACCTCCACCTCAACAATGGTAGAGCTCGGAAGATAGGAACAATTGATACGACTATTTTGACCGGGCCCGGAGGAGCCAAGTCAACCACGACCAGTCAACTAGCTTATTACGGCCTTGGGCTCCAGTCCAAGGATCTCACGAGCGGGTCGCGCTTCTCCACCCAAGACGAAGCCTAAAATACTGTCTACTTCCATAGTGAAGGAAACCAGGGCCCAAATCGAGGAAGCATTCGCCAAATATGGCAACCACCCAATGCCATCACTCCCGCCATCAAGACCCACCAATTATGGCGCCTGCCTTCATGGCAATAACTCGCCAATCATGGCCCGAATTCATGGCCATCACTCCAGCCATCATGGTCTGCTAACTATGGCAACAAGCCATCATGGCCCGCCAATTATGGCAGCCACTCATGGCCATGACTCCACCTTCATGGCATTCATCACATTATTAAACGTGGCAATTATGGGGTCAATGTTTCCCCATTAGCACGTCATCATCAATAACGGCCATGATATCTCATCATGGCCCATTACTAGGGGACTCCCATTTATGAAGAGGAAGGAGGCATCGTCACCAGGGGCTGATCTCCAAGATCTAGTGAGGAGGTATCGCATACAAACTCTCACCTTCTTCCCCCTAACATATTTCTCCTCCATAGCTCGGCCCGAGGATCGGTGCTTGGTCTCTTTACGAACCAAGTCCGGTCCCACCGATCATCTATCAGACCAGATCTGACTTTGGCATCGGAGGTGAATTGGTCGGAACCAAGGCCCGACCCCCCCTGACGAGCTCTCTCGTCTATTCAGGTCCAGGAGATCCAGCGACGCCGAGGCTACCCCTCAGCGTCTTCCCAGCCAGAGCCGAGCGCCCTCGTCCCCGAGTCCACTCATCTCCACCACCAGGAGGTCATCGCTCTACCAAGGCTACTCATTCGCAAGCCGATGCAAGGATCCGCATGTCCCTCACCGAGCGACTCCGCCATCAACCGATCCCGGATGTTGTCGTCCCGTCGAGGCTACCACTCGGCGCACCAAAGAACGGATCCGCGCCTTCCTGCTCAAGCGAACGCACCATCCATCGACCCCAAGGGTCATCTCCGTCTCATGTGACAGACACGATATCCGGGCCTCCAGACTATCAACATATGGTGCGAGAAAACGCACGTAAACAGATGTATATTTGGATGGTATACTTAGCATTTAATGAGTAAATAGTATTCTTATGGGGTATTTCTATTTATTAGAATTAATACCCAAATTTCCCAATTAGAGGACACCTCCTACTTGAGGTGTCATTACCACACAAATTCTCCCCTAATCCCTCACACATGGCAAGCCAAGAGAGAGGGTTAGTGATGACAAAGATGATGGTTTGACTTAGAGATTACGGAAGAGAAAAAGAAAAATGGAAAGAAAGAAAAAATAGAAAGGAGAAGAAGAGAGCCAGCATATCTCCTCTTCCATCTCATTTTCTAACCCAAAATGGAACCCCAAAGCTTATCTTTCCTTCCTCACTCAAACTATGAACCCACACTTATCTCCTTATGGCTTGAAGAAGAATTGTACGAGGAACTTGAGAACTGATGGAGTCTTCAAGGAGAAGAAGGGCCAGACATTGATTGGAGGACTGTTTAAGGTAGGAATCTAACTAAATTATATAAGATTTCGTTTTAGAATCAATAGGAGTTAGTATAGTTAACTGTTTCTGGAAATTGATTTTGGCTGCAAGTTCAACCATGCATAACACTCTGTATAGTGTGTCAAAAATTATGGAAAAATATGATCTGGAAATCTCAAGGAGTCCTTTACAACTTTCGTTTAGGAACCATGATCAAATTCTGTCTCTATTGTGATTGCACCCATGAACTATGCCGTAGTGACAGATTCTGTCAGAATCTGCGTCCTTTTACTAAAACAAATAGAACGCCATCTGTAGTGATCCAATAATTATGATCTTGGTCATTTTGGGAAGCTATCTTCAATACCTACAACTTTTACGTTCGACATCGCTGAGAATTTGATTATAAAGCATCAGAAATAACAGATCTTTAAAATCCAACAATTCTGTTTGAAAAACAGAATCAGTAACCGGTGGCGTTTAACCCATATTAATTAGTTCGATTACTCTAAATTTATGATTTTTGGTATATAAGTAGAAGACTACATTATCTATAACTTTCATTTATAAGGTTTTTCAAAATCATAATAGAAATGGGTGTTAATTGTCGAGGAATCAGATTAATTGTAGAATGTACTCAAACTGCCGTTTTATTTAAAAAGGCCAATTTCGTGTGCTCCAGACGTCTGAAGTTCAACCATTAGGCGCTTGGAACAGTGGTCCAGACGTCTGGTGGAAGTACGCCAAATTCTAGTTGACGAAACCCAAAATCTCCGTGTTCTCGGGTTGTAGAAGCTGTTTTCTGCAAACCGTCTGTATTCAAACTACCATAACTTTTTCTGTAGTTAGAATTTCTTGTCCATTTAAAGCCCATCTATTAGTAAATTTTGTTAGCTTTCTAACCTAACTTGAATCATTCCGTTCGGAGTTAAACTGAGAGAGTTATGCCTATTTTAATGAGCGTGTATCAGTCTAGACAGCTTCTGCCAGACGCTAAAACGTCTGACCAAACGTTTTGTGGGCTTTTAATGGATTAGGCCCACTGCCTATTTGATATGAGCCTATTGGGTCGCACACAGAGTGTAATGGATGGGATATGGTTTTAAACGAGATTTCGAATTTGATTTGAAATTCGAAATAAGAATATATATTAACTGTCAGATATTGTATCTTGATAAGATATTATCCCTAATATATCTCTGCGTAACTAAAATGCGTTAAAGGGTTAACGTGAGACTCTATATATGATATAAAGAGGATTTTTAGTTGATCACGCATTCAATCTTTCTCTCCCGTTTTTTTGAGAAAAGTGAAGAGAGAGAGATAGAAACCTTAGTTACAGAGAAGGAGCTAGCACCCTTACAATTCCTGTTAGTGACGTTCACGTTGGCGTGTGGATACTGATAGATGATGGTCATTCGTTGAACAGCACCTACAGTTCAATACACTCGAATTGGCAACAAAGATTAGTAATCTCATCGAATCAATTTGAAATGCATGGATCTTGGTAGGTTTCTATTTTTTCCGACGTGTATAAACTTGTTATGCATGATCGGAAACCGTAACAGATAAATCTTGTTGGTTTTCTTGGTGTTTTCACCTAATCAACAATGATAAATTATATTTGTTTTATCTTGATTTTCACCTAGTTGGAGAAGATATAATCATTGTTAATTTGTAATGACGCCGCTTAACTGATAGAGAAGATTTACCTTTGATTTCGTGGTAAATTTTGTTTAATTACAAATGATGTGTATTATGTTGAAATCTGCTTTATAAGTATGCATAATTTAATCATGGATATCATAAAAGTATCTTCTGACATAGTTTACGAATTATGAACATAGATGATAACTGCTATGGCTTAATATGTTGCATCATTATCATGTTACTTCGCAGCATTCTTACATCACATAAGCACTAGTAGGACACGATGGGAGAATTTCAATGAAGTGAGAATAATCCATCGAGATTTAGTACATGTGAGGAAAGATAGAATGATATCAAAGATGGTATAAGTGAGTGAGTTTCGTCTAAAGCAAAGTGACTTCTTGATTGGTTATGCCTTTTAAGGCACTACTAGAACACACTTTATTATGACATATGGTTGCATGGTGGTAATAATGCTTTTTTTTGGTGGTATATAATTGCATGATGACAATAATATGTATTCGCTATATATTAGCTGGTGGGAGTAACGCTCTTTTGTATGGCATTTGATCACTTTGTGGAAATATTTACTGAAGCCTTGATGCAAGAGTGATAATATGGAACGAGTAGCTTTTACACAGGAGAAATATGAGTAACATGGAGTATCTTAAACAAAGCAGGAGCAAGTAATAAATTTGTGTGAATGACAGGAACCATATGCATGTCAGACATCGCTCTTTTCATATGCAGTTTAATTACATACTTATGTTTTCCTTCTTACCAATTTCATTTACTATTTTAGCTGTAAGCTCATCAACATTTGAAGGTAGTTTTGCATAACCAGACGTTTAAGGCAACACCTAGCAGGGTCAGACCTCTCAGTGTCTTAGGGTAGAACCCAAGTATTAATTATAGAAACCTTCTCAAAAAAAAAAAGTGGAGCTCACCCCGTACATATCCCTACGTTTTTGTGGGTTGCTTCACAAGCAACACTTTCAAACGGGAAAGCATGCCATTGAGTCTCTTTCCCAATGATAGCTCCGAGTGTCAAGAAAAGGAGAGCAGTGGAGAGCAGTGGGGAGGCCATGGGGGAGGGAATTCCTCTGCGTTTTGATGGTCAATGAGGGGAGTACTTCTGTCGACAAGGGGAGGTTGCTTCATGATCTGATCCCATGGACCTAACTGTAGGAATTTGGAAACAAACCTAAACAACGAATTTTGCACATTGCACTGAGATCTACTACATCCTATTGAAAGACATATGCAAGTTAGATCAGCACCTTGCAGACAACTGTAAATTAATGTTCATTTACTAGTTGCGGAGATCGGATGGAGTTTAATATGCATAGTATCTCAAGAAAGGTGGATGCAAATGTGAAATCATGTTTTAATACCATAGATATGTTTTAGGAGAATAATGGGTATCATATGACATGTGAGTCATCTACTCATATACCAAGACACAAAAAGTGAGGTGGTACAACAAGTACAATCCCATGTGGACTTGTATCTCCCCACTTTTTGTGTTTTGTATATGAGGATATGCCTTCCTTGTCATATGATACCCATTATTCTCATGTTTTAGCGGCCATTTTATTTACACCATAAATCATGTGTCCAGGGGCTTTGGAGACTACCTGTCTCGCTTATACATATTCTAGGTAGAATTGTTTCTTGTTTTTTTTCAAATTTGGAAGTTCGGAGGATTCCGAAAGAGTCTTCCATTGTAGGCCATGACTATTTGATGGACAGTTGATTATAATACGCAAATGGACAAAGAATATCAGGATGCATGTGGATTTGCTTTCCATAGTCTATGATTGGGTATAACTTCCCGCTTTGCCATTGAAATTGTGGTTAACCAAAATTCTTACTTAGGCTGCAAGCTTGATGGGGAATCCTTTTATATACTGATCTAGGTTGAGACAACAAAAGCTAGAAATATTCATGCAACGTGCTTTACATGTGGTTGTATTGGTCATACTTCTCATTATTGCATGTATAGGAACAAGAATATTAAATTCAAGCAAATATGTGTTCCTAAAAGTTTGATGACTAATATGAGTGGACCTTGTTGGATTTCAAGGTGCATTTAAGATTTCTCCTTTTGCCTCAACGCATAACAATAAATTCGGTACGGAACAACAAACTAGCGTAAAAAATGCGCGAGCGCCTTCAACGCGGGTGCCTTCGGGCCCAATGTGAGTGTATTAATTACGGCATTCTGTTATCCCATTTGTTTCTTTTCTTCTCGATAAATTCAAATGCCCGAATAGATAAGGATGATTTGAATAGGCAACATATAATTCATTAATAATATAGCTTTTCCTTATTTTTCTTATAAATATTATAAATTAAATCACATAAATGTTCGACTTCTAAGACCTCTTAAATTCAAAGATCTCGAATTTCATTACGAAATTAAATCACATAAATGAATGAATATTTGTTTTCTCCAAAAAGCCCCCCTCCAAATACAAAAGTTTTCCCTCCTAAAATTTTCACAAATTCTCATCTCAACCGTTGATTTTCCAAGGTTAAATCTCAGGCATCCTTCTATCAACATGTTTGTCCTAGTCAGCCCTAAAATTCAAAAAAGGTTGTCAAATGTTTTATATATATATATATATATATATATATATATATATATATATATATATATATATATATATATGGGTAAAGTGTTCCTAGGGTGACTCCTTAGATTAAATCTAAGGAGTCGCCCTCATTTTCTCCCATATCCCACAGTTTTTTTCGATTTTATTTTTTCATGGGGTTGTTGTTCACCTCATGGATGATCAACATACCAAAAATCAAACCATTCCAATACTTTTAGAGCCCCCATCTACCCCGTGCAACTTCAACGGTCTGAAAACGTGTTGAAAAACCCATGAAGTTGCAAGGGGTAGATGGTGGCTCTAAAAGTATTGGAATGAATTGATTTTTGGTATGTTGACCATCCATGAGATGAGCAACAACCCCATGAAAAAAAATTCCGAAAAAAAATGTGGGAGATGTGGAAAATGGGGGCGACTCCTTAGATTAAATCTAAGGAGTCACCCTAGGAACACTTTACCATATATATATATATATATATATATATATATATATATATATATATATATATATATATATATATATATATATATATATCTTCGGATGCGAAAAACCCCGTGCGAAAAGGGATTTTTATTTTTTTTGAAATTTTTTTTCAAAAAAAATTTTTTGCTGTTTAATACATACAATTATATACCCCAGGGAAAATAATGGATGAACCCGTTGGGGATTAGAGCATCCATCCACCCGTAACAAATTTAACGGTCTCAAAAAGTGCGAATTTGATGAAATGCCTTGATCAAAGGACAAATGACATTATTTCACAACGATTATTTTTTGGGGGGTATAACAACATATAATGTGGGTGGAAAAAAGAATTTTTGAAAAAAAATTTCAAAAAAAACTAAAAACATTTTCGCACGGTGCGAAAGGTTCTCACATGAAGATTTACATATATATATATTTACATATATATATATATATATATATATGGATTAATGGGTATCATACGCCATATGAGATCTTCTCTCATACGCCCTCTCACATAAAGCACCCAAGTACAAGCCCACTTGGGCCTGTACTTGGTTGTACTTGGGTGCTTTATGTGAGAGGGCGTATGAGAGAAGCTCTCATATGGCGTATGATAGCCATTATTCTCATATGTGTGTGTGTGTGTGTGTGTGTGTGTGTGTGTGTGTGTGTGTGTGTCTGAAAAAGGGATCTAAGGTGCCTCCTTAGATGAAAATCTAAGGAGGCGCCCTCATTTCCCCCCATCTCCTACAATTTTTTTGGAAATATTTTTTCATGGGGTTATTATTCACATCATGGATGATCAACATACCAAATTTCAAGAGATTCCAATAATTTTTGAGCCACCATCTGCCCCTTACAACTTCAACGGTTTGAAAACGTGCTTAAAACCCCCACGAAGTTGCAAGGGGTAGATGGTGGCTCAAATAGTATTGGAATCCCTTTAAATTTGGTATGTTGATCATCTATGAGGTGAACAATAAACCCATGAAAAAAATTTCAAAAAAATGTGTGAGATGTGGGGAAATGGGGGCGCCTCCTTAGATTGAATCTAAGGAGGCACCTTAGGATCCCTTTACCCATATATATATATATATATATATATATACACACACACACACACACACACACACACACACACACACACACTAGTCATAACCCGTGCCTGCGGGCACGGTTCATTTAAGATTTTCCCCCGTGAAATCTTTGTTCCCCAAAAAATTAATTACGTAGCCAAAATTTAAAAGAATAACAAATTAGCGTAAAAATTTTAGTGACGCGGCGCCTTTGGCGCAAAACAACAAATTCGTCGCGAGTGCCTTCGACGCAGAACAACAAATAAGCAAAAAAATTAGCGGGCGCCTTTGGCACGGAACAACAAATTATCGTAAAAGAATTTTGCGGACGGGCGACTTCCACAAATTCGGCACGGAACAACAAAATAACGTTAAAAATTTAACAGGCGCGAGCGCATGCGCTTTTGACGCGGAACAACAAAGGGCTAAATGTTTAGCTTGTTACCTTGCACCTTGAAATACATCTTGAAAATATTGCTTGCTTATGATGGCAGCATAGCAAAATCCAGATTCAAGTTAACAAAATAATGAAGGCAGCATAGAATAATGGACTTGCAAAAAATTTAATGAAAGCAAAACAATTCCAGAGTTAGCAGAAAAAATTCGGATACCCAACTAACAAAAATTTAGCAAAATGGCAAAATGGCCTTGCAAAAAATTTAGCATAATGGCGTTGCAATTGAAGATCCGCACCAGATAGGAGTCTCCAAAAAAATTGATGTTTATTCAAACATATAAATATAGTGAAATTGATAAGCAGATAAAATAATTCACAATTTCCCAAAAGATTTCCCCAAAAAATAATTCATAATTTCCCCAAAAACATTGATCTTGCTGCTTTTCAAATCCCACGTGTCATGCTCTTTTGGGCTTACAACCGATGCACATCTTGCAGATATGGCATGAGAGACCGACTTGGGAGAAATCAATTGAAGGTTGTGTTTTTTATTGGTAAAAATTTCTAAACTCTCATCCATGAGATCCTGACACCTATTAGCTTAGTCATGTATGCCCAATAGAGTCGAATGATGGTCTCTTCCTCTCGTGCTATAATGGTTGCATCCCGCTTCGTCGTGCTTCGTTCGTGTAACATGGTCGTGAAAGGAAACTATTAGCCTTGTTTAGCATGGACACTCAAAAAACAGAGTTGTGGCATGTATTGCCATCACATGACTCGGACATGATACTTTCGAGTATGTTTTTTGGATTTTGTTTGTCATGTTGTGATGTGTCGTTGACGTGTCAGCATGTCTGTGTCAAGGAAAAATAGAATTAGCACCAAACAATTTGATTAAGTATTAAAATCATCGACATGAACAGAACTTCGAAAAAATAAAAGTAAAGAGTTTAGATATGATAATAACTCCAAAGCACGTGAAAATGTGACTATAGCATGTTGCATGTAAAAAGACCAAATTGCAGTGCACGAAAACACTTAACTGGCCATATCTTATCAAGTGCTTTTATGTGCCATGCAACGTGGAGTTCCATCTGTTGTCATGCGAATGTTGCTAGACTTAAATGGGGAGTAATTTTATTTTTGATGAAGGTCAAAAGAACTTGAAGGAACAATTAAAAAACATGATGAATTTAAAATTGATAATCAGATAATAATTG